>JBAKBP010004418.1:0-136410 GCA_037953745.1 Lithodes maja | reverse complement strand
GTTCGACCTGGAGGATATGGAGGAAGTGGAGGAGATGAGCAAGGTGTTTAAGGAATAGATCTGTGCAGCATGTAAGGAGGTGTGTGTAGTAAGGAGAAGAGGAAGGGGATGTGAAAGGTACAGCATGCTGGACAGAAGAGGTAAAAATAGCTGTGGAGGACAAGAAGAAAGCGTATAGAGAGTGGTTGGGTAGTAGAGGGAATGAAGATTTGGAGAGTCAGAAACGAGCGAGGTATGTGGAGAGAAAGAGAGTGGTGAAGAGAGTAGTAAAGGAAAGTAAGAGAAGAGTAGATGAGTAATTTGGAAGGAATCTGAGTGTAAAATGGAGGGAGTGTAAGAAACTGTTCTGCAAAGAATTCAAGAAAGTTAGGGAAGGTAGCAAGGGAAACAGTAAGGGTGTGAGAGATAAGAATGGGAGAATGCTAGTAGAGAAGCAAGAGAGAGTCGAAAGATGGAGGGAGTACTTCAACGAGTTGCTAAATGTAAGGAATGAAGCGCCAGCAAACATAGTTGGATGGGATATGGGAGAGAGAAGAAGAGAAGTAGTGGAAGAGGAGGTGGGGATCAGGTCAGAAGTGTGGGAAGCCATGAAAAGAGTGAGGTTGGGGAAAGCACCAGGAACAGATGGAGTGAGTGGGGAAATGTTGAGGTATGGTGGTGAGATAGTGATCGAATGGGTATGGACAATTTGCAAACTAGCATGGGAGAAGGAGAGTGCATCTGATGACTGGAAGACAGGTGTAATAGTCCCCCTAAATAATGGTAAAGGGGAAAAAGGAGTGTGTGGTAACCACCGAGGAATATGTCTTCTAAGCGTAGAAGGGAAGGTGTACAGTAGGGTAGTGATTGAGAGAGTGAGAGCAAGAACGCAGAAATAGATAGGTGATGAGCAGGGCGGTTTTAGGAAGGGATGAGGATATGTAGATCAGATTTTTACCCTGAATTGTGTTGTGGAGAAATATCTGAGGAAACAACAAAAGGTGTATGTTGCCTTTATGGATTTGGAGAAGGCCTATGACAGAGTGGATAGAGAAGGTATGTGGAAAGTACTTAGAATATACAGAGTAGATGGCAAGTTGCTGAACACAGTGAAGAGCATGTAAGGCGGCAGTACGTGAGGAGAATGAGCAGAGCGAGTTCTTTGACCTGAATGTTGGGTTGAAACAGGGGTGTGTGATGTCCCCGTGGTTGTTTACTGTATATATGGATGGAGTCATGAAAGAAATACAAGGAAGAGCAGTGGATGTTGGTGTGTCGCTGATAAAGGAGGGAAATGAGTGGAAGCTACCTGTACTGCTGTTTGCTGATAATACAGTTCTGATAAGCGATAATGAATGGGAGTTGCAGGGTCTGGTAAATGTGTTTGGAACAGTGTGCAAAAAACGGAATCTGAAGGTAAATGCGGGGAGGAGCAAGGTTATGGTCTTCGAAAGGGGTGAAGCCACAGAGTGTGAGGTGAAGTTGAATGGTCAGGCTATGGAGATTGTCAGCTCATTTAAGTATCTGGGCAGTGTGTTGAGTAAAGATGGGACTATGGATGAGGAAGTGAGGGAGAGGGTGCAACAGGAGAAAAAGGTTGTAGGAACGTTGATAGAAGTAACAAGAAATAGGGTGGTCAGTATGGAAGTGAAGAAGTCCTTGCATGACAGTGTGGTAATCCCGACACTAACTTACGGAAGCGAAGCTTGGACGTTCAGGAAGAGACTCAGACCAAGAGTGAGAGCGGTGGAAATGAGTCACTTGAGAAGTGTGTGCGGAGCTAGATGTGCTGGAAAGTGTGAAAAGGAACAACTTGAGATGGTTCGGCCAATTATGGAACGAATGGAAAGCGAGAGAATGACTAAGAGGGTGTACGTGAGCGAGGTGGAAGGACAGAGAGGGAGAGGTGCACCGAAGGAGTGGTGGAAGGATGGAGTGAGGAAGTATATGGATGGAGGCGGTGCTGGTTGGAAGGAGGGGCGTCGACTGACTGGGGACAGAGGTGCATGGCGGCGGTTCGTTCGTGTCCACCCCTTCGGGGATCACAGCGTCAGGCAATAAATAGATAGATAGATAGATCCTTTTATCGTAATCTGACACTGAATATGAAGTGGCTGAAGGAGAGAATGGGAAAGATAAAGGCCAATTAAGAATCAAGTGTGTAGACGGTGTGATATAATGTGAAAGAGTCGAGGAACACAAACAAAAAGAGGACTGTCATCAAAGTATTGTACAAGGAACTTAAGAGGGCTAGGTAGAAAACCAAACTGTAAGGAATGTATATTGAGAATATTAAGTTTTCTAGACAGAACCAAAGTTGAATTCTAAATATGAAGCATAGTAAAATATACAGTAATTCAATATTAAAAATAAACTGTATGTACTCTACAAGAGAGACAGGTTGGTTGGTTACGATATTATTTTCAAAGATAAACTTGACACATTCTGTTCACCGGATGAACACCAGTGTATCCCCCGAAACCACTTTTTGTCAAGGACGTGTTTCTTCTACAAATATTGTTAAACTAAATGTATAATTTAACATGGTTTAAACTCATTCTCCAGTGTTGTCCTAACAAAAAATATTTATTAACTATCACGTATACATCATGTTCTTCAAATAGATCCAACAAAAATATATTAGCATAAACCACAACAAGTTATTTATATGTAGTGAGACATGTCACGGAGACAGCTGCCTGATTACTACCCTGGCAAAAGGGTGAAAGAGAGGAAGAGTTGAGTTAGCGTGAACAGGAGAGAGAGAGAGAGAGTGTGTGTGAGATTGCATACAATATTTGTGTTTTATGAAAGTTGATATATCAGATAAAAATACATTTATCACTACCACATTCACAGGTCCATTAATGTTGTATTTATTTATATATCTAATATATATTACATTTTGAGTTGCTTGTATTCGGAAAAAAAAAACCCACTGGCTGAATGTCTGCAAATGATTTACGCCAGTTATACCAGTATACTATAACGTATATGACAGCGTTGTTTCCCCTTCCTGTCCATCACTGTTTCCGGTCTTGTTTACTCCTCGTTGTTAACACCGGGATGTTCTTTGTTTCCATTGATAAAATAGTATTGTATTGTTGTTCAATAATTCTTATTCTTAACTTTCTTGTTACTAAGTGTCTTTTCCTCACTGAAAAGTTGTTAATTTATACATTATTTCAAGTATCACTTCATAAAGGGGCTGGGTCTCTGAGAAAGCAGCCTGAAGGAGCTGGGAGGACAAAGGAAAAACAATTCACCATGGCAGAGGACAAATATATTAGAATAACCGGAGGGTCTGACAATTGTGTGAACATATGCGTGAGATCGATGGTAGTCAGGTCCACTAGTAACTTTTTGTAAGTTTGATAACAGCCGAGTAATTTGTTCAGCTACTTGTATTTATTCTTAGTGTTTATAATATCGCCGATATATATATCACATATTATAACAAACATTCTCATAAACACAATACAGTAAAATATTATAACATTATGTAATGAGTTTCTGAGGTAAATACATATGACACACTTATACTTTATTATATAAAGTGTTCAGATCAATGGATGCTCTAACTTTTCTTCTAAACGAGCATCCACGTTTGGATTATTATGTACTTTGTATTACAATGTTAGCACACAGGAGTACAATGGAGTACAAAGGAAATCAAGCAACGACAGGCCCAGCGACGCATACAGACTGCTTGCCCTCCAAAACACTGATGATCAAGTGTCCAAACAGTGGTTTAGAGTGGGTAAGGGACAAGTGGAAAGGGAAGACTGCCTTGGGACAAATGTCTGTGGCAGGATTAGGAGATGTTAGTGGGGACAGTTGTAAGTAATATCATAGAGGATAACAAAACAATTAATAAATAATGCAGTTAGTCGTGGATTTAAGGCAAGGTGTTTTGTCTAGGCGAAGTTTAAAAACATCAACGGTGCTGCAGTCTATGACAAATCGGGGAAGCCCATTCCACAAGTTGATAACTCGATTGAAGAAGAAATTCTTAGACTCATGTGAGTTACAAGATTTACCAATAATTTTATAACCGTTCACCCACGTGTAATTTGATTGGTCGATAGTGAAATAATTATTACAGTTCATATTGCTGATGCCTTTGATGATTTTGAACACTTTAATTAAGTTACCTCTTAATGCGATGGGTTACAAGAAATATATATAATCCTCTAAGACACTCGGAGTGTCTATAGACGGAGTGTCTCCGTCATAGACGGAGTGTCTATGGTTTGTTCTTTAGGCAAGGTATCATTTGGATAACTCTACTTTGAACTTGTTCTCGCTTTTCTTTATCTTTTTGGTAGTAAACATTGAAGGCAATATTCCAGGAGAGGGCCGACTAAAGAATTGTAAAGACTTAGGATTACATCTTTGGATTTGTGCACAAATAACATGCCTATAAAGCCAATTATTTTGCTTGCCTTCTTAACAACTTCTGAACATTGTTGACTCGGTTTTAGGTTACGCGATATTGTTACTCCCAAATCAGTTATCTGTCTACGCTCTTAACCCGGGAGCTGCGGGGAGACTCTTAAGAGTTCCCCCGGCGCACTGCGGGGAGACTCTTCAGAGTAACGCTTTTGAACGCGTACCAAAACCGCGCGTTAACAGTCAGGCGGCTGAAAATTGGTGTGGATATAGTACTACATGTCAACTCTCGATACCACCCCGCCAAACGCTCTCCCCGCACTCGTGCAAGCACCACCGCGCCAGTAACCACGCACTAGTCATGGAGCCCACACGTCCCTCACGCTCGCTCCCTGATGACACAACCAGCCCTTCTTCTGGTGGTGTTAGCCGCCGTGGAAGGCAGAGGGTGGCTGCCAAAGACCCTAGCTACCAGTACGACACGCCCTACAGCTCTGAGGACGAAACACCAGCACCCAAAGCACAAAAAACACGTGCAAGCAGGGCAATGGCACAGAGGTCATTGGTCTTTCGGGACACTGCCACCACGGCCCAGGCCACTGCAACAACCACTACCACCACCACTACCACCACTGCCACCCCTGCCACCCCTGCCAGCGACGCAGGAGGCCGCCCTAGGGCTGCAAAACCTGCGGGGGCAGGAAAAATTAAAGGCACGGGCGTAGGGAAAAGATCCCGTACGCCAGCCACAGTGCCCCTACCACCACCACCACCACCAGCCGCCGCCCCTGGCCCGGCTGCCGCCGCCGCCCCTGGCCCGGCTGCCGCTGCCGCCCCTGCTGCCCCTGCCGCCCCTGCTGCCCCTGCCGCCCCTGCCCAAGGAACAGGGAAGGGGAAGGGGAAGGGGAAAGGGAGAGGGAAAGCGACTGCTGGCCCTGCTGTCCCTGGTGGCCCTGCTGCCCCTGTTGCCCCTGTTGCCCCTGTTGCCCCTGCCGCCCCTGCCGCCCCTGCCCAAGGAACAGAGAGAAGGGCGACAGGCACCACCATCATCTTGCCATCAAGGCCACGCACCACTGCTGCCCCTGCCGCCGCCTCTGCCGCCGCCTCTGCCGCCGCCTCTGCCGCCACCCCTGCCGCCGCCCCTGCCGCCACCTCTGCTGTCCCTGTCCATAAGACACCCTCGCGTGCAAAAGTTACCCGGAAAACTCTGACACCATCAAAATATGGCGCCCTGCTGTTTGATGGTGATTCGCAGGACATTGGCAGCCAAGGTTTTGACGACGAAGCCCTAGCACGGGACCAAGGGTGGGGGGATTTGGGAGTGGACAGTGGGAGTGAGTCAAACGTCGGTGACGAAAATGAGGAAGGTCATCGTCTGTCTAGTGAAGAGGAGGGTGATGATGATCAAGTGCTGTATCGCGACCATGGAAGCGATATTTCAGACGATGAAGCAGACGCAGACGGCATTCCGATCCCCTGGCTTGCCTTCGTTCGATTGGTCTGACGGGGTCAATTTGTATCTGACGTTCCCCAGTTCAATCCTGGGACGTCAGGAACAACTGACGACTGGCCCTGTGACGATCAAGCGAACGAAAGCGACTTCTTCCTCGCTTTTTTCGATATGGAGGTAATGACGTACATCGTTGCCCAAACAAACGCCTACTACAGGTGGGTGTTTGGCAGATTGGACGTCCTTTCTCCAAAAGCGAGAATACGAGGCTGGGTGGATACGACTGTAGAAGAATTTATGACGTTCTTTGCCTTGTTGTTCCTCATGCCTCTGATCAAGAAGCATGTGTTGCAACACTATGGAAGCACGACCCTCTCATCGCCACCCCAACTTTCAATAAGTTCATGACTCGTGACAGATTTTTGTTGCTGCTAAGATTTATGCACTTTGCAGACAACGAAAATCCTAACAGGATTGACAGGATATGGAAAGTTCGGAATGTGTTCACCATGTTGTTGGAGAGGTATAGGAAATACTTTTACCCCTTCCTCAATTTGGTGATTGATGAGTCGCTCGTGCTCTTCAAAGGACGTCTTGTTTTCAAACAGTATATCCCCTTGAAAAGGCATAGGTTCGGAATCAAGCTCTTCGTTTTGTGTGACTGCGGAACTGGAATAGTGCTTGACATGATCGTGTACACAGGCACTGACATTGACATACCGAAAGCCGCTGCCAATGACCCCATGGGCATGTCAGGTGCCATCGTCAGGAAAATGTTGGCACCTTACCTGGGCAAAGGCCACATCATCTACACTGACAACTGGTATACTTCTCCTGCTCTCTGCCAGTTTCTTCATGACAACCAAACGGGGTCATGTGGGACTGTCAGAAAGACAAGAAAGTTTATGCCAAAATTCACAGGTGATGTCATTCCTCTCACAGATGCCTCCTCCAGTGACACACCTTCAGAAGACGACCTGGCCCAGGAACACCGCGAGAGGCATGTGCGAAGAAGGCGACGAAAGGGGCAGAAATACAAGCAGCTCGAAAAGTGTGGGAAAGTGATAGCCCTGAAGTGGAAGGATAAGCGAGACGTCCACCTGCTTTCCACCGTCCACACAGGTGCCCAGATGGATTCTGGCAAAATCCACTACCGAACCAGGAAGACCATCTACAAGCCCGACATGGTAGTGGACTACACCAAAAACATGCGCATGGTGGACAAGTCTGACTGTCAGCTGTCAGGCGTTGAGTGTCTGAGGAAGACTGTGAAGTGGTATCACAAGCTCTTCCTCCACCTTGTTGACATAACGATGCTGAACGCCTACAACTTGTGGTTGGTCAAAAAGAATATGGCCCCAAACCAGAAACTTAAATTCCGGGAGTTCGTGTACAACGTCTCATACCAACTCCTGGAGAAGTATGGCACCACCACTCACAGACGTACAGCATGGCGTGGGGATCACGTTCCTGACCGAGTCCAGGTGGGTGTCCAAAGACACTACCTGACCAACACCGAGGTGATTGGCACTCGTCACAGGCAGGTGCAGTGCACCGTCTGCAGCTCCAGTGTCAGGAAACCCCATGTCCCAAAAAGAGTCACCTCAATGTGCGCAGAGTGCAAAGTTCCACTCTGCATGGGTGAGTGCTTCAGGGACTACCACACCTTCAAAAATTATTGAGTGTCGCCCTGCCCTGCCCTGCCCTGCACTGCCCTGCCCTGCCCTGCACTGCCCTGCCCTGCCCTGCCCTGGACTCGCCCCCTGCCCAGCCCTGTCCTGGACTCGCGCCCTACCTTACCTGACCTGACCTAATTGATCACGCTACCTCATAATGTAACATATATATTATATAATGTATAAGTTCCAAAGATGTCCCTGTGATATAGCTTTTACATTATATAATTGTATGTTTCATTATTTAGTTTATAAGTTTCAAATATTTACATGTAATATGCCTTATTTTTTTATTATATCAATATATATGTTTGTTATTAGCCAAAGTCATGTGTATATAATTATTTTCTTACCTCAAATGAATTGTACAAAAATAAATATGTTTCAACAAATCCTGTCAAACCTACTAAGATAATAAAAAAAAACAATAATACAAAAAAAAAAACACAAGGTCATGTCATTGTATTCTTACAATATGATATATTCTATGAATATTTCATATTTATTGAATACAATGGCATGATCTTGTAAAAAAAATTTTTATCAAAAATGTTCTAGACAATATAAAACCTTCCCCATAACCCCCTCCTGGATTCGATCACACAACCCTAGCACACTTTGAGTTTTCCAGTCCGCGACCTTACCAACCATGCCACAGGAGCTCATACCAAATATCACTCAAAACTTCGTGTCTACAATCGAAATGACAATATACAAAAAAAAAATGAATTATCCCACCAATTTACGTTTGTAAATTGATGGGATTATCAATTATATCATGCCAAGGTTTATGAAAGTTTGTCTCTGTCAAGAATTAGTAATTATATAACTTTATTCTGTCCAAAATTGCCAAAACATTCAGCAAAATTGCCCCTCTCAGTGCGACTCCACTCATTTTCACACGGTCAAGCGGTGACCCTTGCCGCTCCCTTTATGCCCCAGCTACACCAGCCACAGCAGCTCTGTCTGGGAACAAAATTTGTATAAATACAATAATGGATAAAATACTCTTCACAAATACATTTGTATTGTATAATATTGTAAATAAAAAAGAATAATAACTGTGTGGGTGTCGAAAATTGCTCAACCAGCTTTCTTATGTCTCGCCTACGCGCGTATATTGGATTATACATAGTCATGACTGTCATACAAATAATTGCAGTAGGTCTCGAATATACATTTAGATTGCATATTACTTGGAAATAAATAAGTAAACGTTTCTCTGGTGGCAATCTACCCTTTCGCAAGTGTAAGGAGACACCATTCTATATTTAGCCCTTTATCGCAAAAGGCAATCTGCACGTGTTTACTGACCACCGTCGCTGGTGGTCTATAATATAGTACTTTATTGACAGCCTACATGTTTCTGTGGTACTTCACATGTGTCTAAAATGCAATGTCTGCTTGCATAAAAATGCAATTCTGAAGTCCATTTATACGTACGACATACGCATGTCTCAGTTTCTATCTATCTCTCTCTCTCTCTCTCTCTCCATTCCTGACTCATGTTATTGTAAAACTCTTGGTGGCAACAAACACCAGACACCTGGAAGACATAAGGTTAAAAATCCCAAGCATCCATACGCCTCGGGCGCCTTCACAATTGTCACACAGCTGGATCTGCCTGCCTTCCTTCTCTTCACGACTCACTCACTCCCTCCCTGCACCCCTGCATGCCTCCCTCCCTCCCTCCCACCCACCCACCCCCAACCAGGGGCGTAGCTAGAGATTTGGAGGCCCGGGGGGCTTGGTGCCTGGAGGGGCCCCCTCCATGGTTTGCTTATTATAGAAGGGGGTGGGGGTGGCGAGCGAAGCGAGCCTAATCAGCTGGGGGGTTCGGGGGGGCGCTGTAAGCCCCCCCAAGAAAATTTTAGAATAATAATGCTACCTAGGTGCGTTTTGACGATATCCATGACTCAATAGTGGGGTACTGGTAATAATTTAATATACAATTAATTATTATATCATCGTTATCTAATGGATTAGGAATACATGTACAATGGATGGTACAATACTGTAAAACATATACCACTTTGATGAACTCTTTCTCTTTGTCGTTCATTAGGCATGTCTGAAATAAGAATATAAAATATAATACTGATAAAATAATAAAAAATAATAATGTACATGAAACGTGATAACATTAAAATATTATTTCAACCCCACCACTGGCGTTAGGGAGTTAAAATAGGCGTCATTGGTAGGCCTAATCAAGCTATGCATTACCTCAAATCTCAATACTGGGGGCCTCTTCTTGAGAACCCCAGTAACTTGTTAGAAAGCTTACCAACGTTTGCACCTGACCCTGAACCAGCCAAAGGGCTAGCTTAGATTAACCTACAAACGAGTATTCAATGCTCACAACTGTGTTCCTTCTTATTTCACAGTTCCTGGGCTTGATATGTACAGCCACCATAGCCTATAGCCTATATGGAAGGCGTATGGTAGCATAAATAAAAGTTATCCAGAGTCTAAATTTGAAAGAATGAGTCATAGTGCTCATAGCCTAACCAAGGTAGCCTACACTCTACACCATTAATGTTGCCTCGCTATGCTCTATTTTAGCTGATGTATTGCACCCATACTTAATTGACTAATATTAAACGACTATGCATCTTTTTCACGATAAAGCTAAGGTTTAGTAAGACCATAAACATTGTATAGGCTATGTTAGGCCCCCTACAGTTCGAGAAAAAAATATGAGACCAAAACATAGTCCTACAAATTTCAAGGCCTAAATATTTAGCACTTTAGAAGTTTAGCCTACTCTACAAATATCTTTGATACCACTCAACTTTCTCACAAGGTTAAGTACATAGGTTATCTATGAAATATAGCTATCGATTTGACCATTACAGTTCACGAAAAAAAAATATTACCGAAATTTTTGGTTCATATATTTATTTATAATTGTATGTAGGCCTAATCTTCGATTATACACTCAACTTACTAACAATCACCATGTTTCTTGTTGTCAAATTAGGCTATATCTTATTATTCCTTTACACATGCTTACAAAAAACACAGTATATTAACCAACTGTCAAACTCAATAGTGCTATTTTGTAATGTATATAAAGTATAATCATCAGGCCTACCTATAGGCAGTGCGTCCTAAGCAAGTAGCAGGTAGGAGGCTAGGAGCAAGAGCGACGATGTTTCCCCTTGCACCGCCAAATCAATACTGCTGGAGTGATCGTTATTTTTCTAATTTTAAATACCCATGACGTCGCAGGATAGAAGAAAAGAAAGAGGTTAAATCAGAAAACACACATGGTGTTTATTTTACTCATTATTAATATTACTTATATATACAGTATATACTATTAGTATAATTAATATTATTTTCAGATCCATTTGGGGGCCCCCTTCTCTTGGGGGCCCAGGGGGCGATTTCAAACAGCCCCCTCCCGCCCCCCCCCCCCCCCCCCTTAGCTACGCCACTGCCCCCAACCCACCCTTTCAGGCTTCCGTCTGCTAGAAACACATTCACAATTTGCGTAAATATCGCATCAATTGGGCTATATGCGGTATATTCCTTGTTATATGGGACGCCTACATACGTACACGTCTTTATTATAGCATGACAGTGCTCTAAATACAAGATTTACGTGATATTTATGGCGTAACACACCCTCTCCCCCTTTCATTCCCAGCACAACTCACTCACACCTTGGTTCACGCATAGAAACTCTTTGATAATGTGCGTAAATATCGCATGAATTGGTCAATATGCGGTATATATTTTGATATAATATGGCACGTATACATACGTACAAGTCTGTATTATAGCATGACAGTGCTCTACGTACAAGATATACGTGATATGTATGGCGTAAACCACACTCTCAGCTCATAAATTGCCGCGAAACCTCCAACACATCTTCATTCCCGCCTACAAATTATCTTATAATTCCCTTATATATTGCAATTTTTGGTCACTATGAGGTATATTCATTGTTATATGGGTGGCCTACACACGTATACATACTCTACATAGCCTAAAAGGGCTCAAAAATGGACATATACGTGATAATACGCCGTAACCCACCCCCTCCTCCCTCTCCTTCTATCCCCTGCGCGCGTAAATATTCGGCAGGGAAATCTCGCCGCTCGATGACAATCTAGCCGCGCGGTGCCATTCGCTCCACATTTTTCAACTACGGACCGTTCCCCCACCCCCCCCAGACATTTTTTGGGGGGTCAAATATATATGGGCCGATGCCCGCAAACATTCCCTACACGATGATGTACTTTTTATCGAAATTTGCAATAGGTCCCAAAATCATCATAGGTGCGCACAGTCTTACCCTGTAGAAAACCCCCTGTGCGCCGCGGAGAGGTTAAGCTGGGTGCCATTCATCGAATAGTTTGCTTTCTCATTTTGGTTTCCAATATGGAGTACTTTATATTTATCCTCATTGAAATACATTTGCCAAATTTGAGCCAAATGTGACAACTTATTTAGATTATGTTTCATATCTTCAACATGTTCAACATGTACTTGGAGAACCACGCTACTTACATTAATCCATTTGGATGCTTTACCGTTTATGACTACTCTTTGCTTTCTGTCACTGAGCCAATGTTCTATCCATTTCAACGCACTGTCTTGTATTCCATGCGTTTTTAGTTTTATCAATAAACGTTTGTGGGGAACTTTGTTAACCCAAAAATGGCAACTGTCCTCAATAGAGATTTTTCTGGTGCACTGCGACCGTCCTCAATAGATCCAGAGCATAAAAAAAAAAACTTAGAAAACACCCCAGTGGCACGTAAACAAAGCAATTTGTGATTATGCGAGATATTTCCCCTCCATTACTTGCTACCACTCCTACATATGTGTCCCCCTCCCTTTTTCCCCCTCCTCAATGATTATCTATTTTCCCTCTTATTCCCCCTTTTATCGGGTAATTTTTGGCGCAAAATTCTCCCACACGTGTGAGGCAGCTAGAGATCCTTGCAACACAGAGACTTCTACTCAGACTCTTCTCGCCTCATGATACAACCTTACGGCAATAATACATCTTTTTCCCCCCCAAATGCTATTCCCACTTCTTTTATTGCTCTTAAATGTTCATATATTCATATTTTGACTCCAAAGTATTTCAATTTGAAGAGGCACTCATTACAGACCAATTTACCATTTGTCCATTCCTACACATCTTGTGTTTATATTAGCAACTGAAATAATATATTTGGACTCGGTATCATCAGGCAATCAGCTAAAAGTAGAGTTCTTAACCTTTAACACTTAAAGAACGGGGCCCGACTTAAGTCCGTATCTAAAAAGCAGCAGGTTAGGAGCATTATTAAGGCTTTTAAAGGGTTAAAATAGAGTGCAAAAGGCCGGGAGTGCAGCAGGCCACACGGCCGACACCCGCCCACTGACTCACGCTCCCTCTGTTCTCGAGAGGCCGGCAGTGTAGCCAGTAGTGAGCGTAGCTGGAAAAAATATGCCGCTATACGCTAAACTCCCATGTTAGTGGTAGCACTGCATCAAAACGACGAGTGCTACGTAGCTCGTTCTGGTCTCACTTTGAAGCTTGTAGCGCCTAGTCTTTTGCTGAATAAATTTCTTTTAATGCAGATACTTGATTGATCATTCAGGAGGGCCTGAATTTGCCCAAAATAGCCCAAACCCCCCACTAGACGAGGGTTAAAAGGCGAAGCTATGGTATTTGAAACGTCCTGCCAGGCAAAGGTATTTTGGTTCTTTCCTGATAAAAAATGTCATATTTACCATATAATTATACCATCATTATTTATCAATATGTGCCTATTTTACTATGAATATGAACATATGAACATATGAACATTGAAAAGCAATAAAACAAGTGGTAAATTTTGTATATTTTAGGCCCGCTGTCGTAATCTGACCCGGACCGGCGAGAGAGACGGTGTGCACCCTCCCTCTCTCGTGTCTTGCATGGTACTGAGAGAAAGGGAGGTCTGAGACTGGTTAGAGGGTTGAAGAGAGACTCCCCCCATCCTTCCCCATCTTTCTCAGCCGTCCTCGCATAAAAACACTTGATAAATATCGGGAACCAGATAATTGAGGAGGCAAACAGGGGGGGGACACATGTGGAGGAAATATAGGAGGTATGGAGGGGAATTATCTCACTTAATAACAAATTGCTTTGTTTTAAGGGCCAGTGTAGTGTTTTGAAAGGCTTTGTTTAGGCCTCGACTCTTAAGAGTCCCGGCGCCCAGTAAAACTCTTAAGATTCCTGGCGCCTTTCTCGGGTTAAGCCCCACGCGATCAAGTGGAAATTTACCAGTTTACCGAAAATACACTTTATTATATATTCTGCCACTGGACCAGAGCATATAGTACAAAAGCTATATTAACTTGTATATGTATAAAATGATAAATGTGTATCATTTCACCCAGTTTAGCATAACCCGGGAATGGCACCGAGACTCTTAAGAGGTTTTACTGGGCAAAGGCGACGGGACTCTTTACCCGGGAACGGCGAGAACACTCTTAAAAGGTTTTGGTGGGCAAAGGCGAGAACACTCTTAAGAGGTAAGGCCTAAAATAAAACTTTTAAAGGCTCCAGTAGCACTTAAAAGAAAAAATTGTGTTTAAGTGAGATAATTCCCCTCCATACCTCCTATCACTCCTCCACATATGTCAAAATCCCCTTCCCCCCCCCTTCATTAATCACCTATTTATCCTCTTATTTCTTTGTTTATTGGTTTATTTACCGTGCTAACATCTCCAATCCGGTTCTAAGGCATGGTCATATGCCTATCGTATGTGTTGTGTAAGAGAGAGTGTGAGAGAGTGACTCAGTCAGGCTTCAGGCCTCGAGAGGGGAGGGTGTACGTTGCACCTGCCTCACATTTCATGAATGACCGGTCGGCAATAATTTGCGGTTTTGACCATCTAAACACTATTCTCACTTGTTTTAATGGTGTTACATGTTAATATCTTCATATTAAACGTAAAATAGGCGCATATGAATAAGTAATAACAACATTTATCGTAAAATTATGATTTTAGGCGGGAATGAGGCCTAATATCGTCGCCTGGCGGTAGGGTGTCTATTACACACAGCTCGCCTTTAACCCGTACTGTACCGTAGGATACAGTAATAAAAGTCCCCAGCAGTCCCAAGCAATGTGGCAAAAATGGAAGGAGAGACCACCTATCCACCTCCAAAGATGAGGCAACACTGGCTCTTGTCACCCTTTAGTGGGTTTCATATAAGCTGAGAAGTGTTGCCAATATAGGAGCAGTGCTCAAAAGTTTGTGGTAACTGGTACAGGGTTGTACAGGCAGTTACAAAGAAAGTACATTACTGACGGATATATACTTCGCTGGGACTGGAGAGTTACTTATCTACCGACGTATATATACCGTGCTGGGATTGGAGGGGTTAAGATCCAAGGCCTAAAACAACACTTTTAAAAGACCCCAGTGGCAATCAAAACCAAGGAATATGCGAGATAATTTCTTTCCATACCTCCTATCACTCGTCCACATTAGTCACCCCCCCCCCTTCAACTATTACCTATTTTTCCTTTTATTCCCTTGTTTATCGGTTTATTTTCCGCGCCAATATCCCCCACCCGGTTTCAAGGTCGTGTGGGACGCATATAGAGATTATGGCAAGAGAAAGACTTCACTTACAAAGCTCCAGTGTCGATTGATAAGTGAGAGAGGGAGGATGTGTGCTGAGCCGGATCTACTCTCATGAATTAACCGGTTGGCAATATTTTTTGTTTTTCACCCCCCAAATACTATTCCTACTTGTTATATTGCTGTTACATGTTAATATATTCATATTAAAAGTAATATAGCCGCATATGAATAAGTAATAACGATATTTATGGGAAAATTACGATTTTAGTCGGGAATGTATGAAAAATCCTCGCCAGGTGGCCACTTTCAAATACCATAGGTTCGCTATTTAAAGCTTAATTGTTTGTCAAAAACAAATAATATCACTTGGCCAGAGCAAAGCTCCGTGGATATCACCTTCAACATTCCAAAAGAAAGGTACTCCCCTGAGTGAGAACTCGAATGCCTCAGGCTATTTAATTGTGGTAACACGGCCCTGAACCATCGACGTCATGAAATGGAACGGCGAATGTGGATTGTGGGAGGGAGTAGCTGGAGAGCTGAAATTAACGGAGCAATGCATCAAAATCAAATTGTAAATGGTTTTGTTCCTTTTTTTTTCTCTCTCTCTCTCTCCCTCTCTCCCTCTCTCTCTTTCATTGTATATATCCAGTACATATAATATTATAGAAAGATTCAGACTCAGACTCAATACTATATTTCATAACAAGCCATACATATAACTGTTTACATAGGTATATGAGGTAAAGTTATGATTTTGAACAAATAATATCCTGGATTTAATGTTGTCAATATTATTATATGTTAAGTTTGACATATCATAAGTACTAAAAATAATAGTTTTTACTTTGTGAATACTAAAAAGACTATCATAGATATTAAACAAAAAACATTTTAAAAAAGTGCAAAGCTGCTTCAAAAGCTTAAAAGCAAATCTAATGGTTTGCCAATTGAATACATTATTAAAAGTAATTAAATCAGACATATTACATGCTTTATGATTACTCTCCCAGTATTTGAATGTTACGATTTTCGTTATTGTCTTGTGGTAGCCTATTGCAAATTGGTTCAATGGAAGTTTACATTTCTTGTTACATAACCATAATTTTGAGCCATAGAAACTTAAACATTATCTTTGAAATAATTGAACAAAAACATTAGTATTTACATTTGAAAATTGTATTAAAATACAATTATATTATTTGTAGAATCTTTTTCGATATTAAATTATGTCCTTGTCATTATTAAGGTTATTATCTAGAATATGCCCTAGGTATTTATCTTCATTAGCAGTATTGTTATCCTATACTGTAGCCCCATCTTTGGCTCGAAATTAGTAGCATTATTACCTGTAAGGTACATACGTATTTATTTACGAGTATTAATCTGAATGTCAATATTGTTTTGCTTCGAGTTTTAGGATGTTTAATAAAAGCTGTATTCCTTTTGATGAGGGCGCTAAAATAACAATGCCATCAGCGTATGCTATTACATTGCTTTACTTATTACCTGAAATACATATTATTTTACACTGTAGTCTTCCTCCCCACACCTATCCTCTTACAATCAGTCAGTCAACTCTCCTACACCCCACACACACTACTTGTTAAGTCTAAAATTGTCCAAAACTGGCGATCGGGTGTGAAACGGAAATAGTTTTGATTATCACATATTTATCTTCAAGCTATTGATGATTCCATTTTGGATATCTTATTGTCAATCATCATTGTTGGAAATTAACTTATACACATTACGGTAATTGATACTAGATAATATATGACATTGGAGGAGTAAAAAAAACCCACATGTAAATATTGTAAAACTTCTTGTCAATAGTACCTCTATAACCTACTATAGTTAACACTGTTATATGGACGCATTTCGCTTCACTTTAAAACAATTTGTGTTCTCCTCTTCCCAATCAACGTGTATGTTTACTGGGCATCAGCTTCCGTGTCTGCCTTGTCAAGTACAGAAGGGGTTGTCAACAAATCTTCACATTTTCGGATTTCCAGTCGACAGATTAACAGGGTGAAATTCTGTTCCTCTTTTAAGTTTCAAAATATAACTTGACAAGGCCTCTCGTCGTGGTACTGGATGGACTGCAGTTCATCCTGAAACGAAATATAACGTTTTTACTATTAACTATAGTCCATTTATTATAGGTAGGCCTTAAATCGTGACTGCTAACCTGACTCCCATAACAGATGAGTGGGTACCCTTGACCCCTTCCATACCAGCGACGTTTTTGTTAATTATCATAGTTTTATTTAGACGATTACATGCAGCTTAGGAAGGATCTGTTTTAGGTAAAGGTGTTGATTGATATAGTTTGAAGCCAAATCATTTCTAGAAGTCCTTGTTGAACTGAATGAAATCAAATAGTAGTACCATGAATAAAGTAAAAAGGATGTCGCCGGTACAGAAGGGGTTAAGGAAAATTCTAATATTTCATGATAAAAACGTTGATGAAAACACTCCGAAGAGCACCAAAGCAATACCAACACTCGTTAACATGTTCTAGTTCAATAAGGATAATAGTGTGTGGAAGCAAAAATATCCACTTGGTGTATACACCGTATACCTTCATATCATGTAAACCCTTCATTGTCTTTCTCTTACTCACCATTGTTTGTGTAACACAAATTGTGTCTTGTCTAACGTTCACACTTTGGAAAATATTGTTGCTGGCAGTTTTATGTCAAGAAAACAGCCATGAGTGCTGACACAGTTGGTCCAACTTTCCATCACCCATGAAGCTCTTGTGACAAGTTGTGGAAAAATATGTTGGTTTAGTTGGTGCTGTGTGTGTGTGTTAATGCAGTATATAGTAAATCATTAGAATATGTAACTAACCGAAACGAGATAAAGCTATGCTATGTTTAATATAATTTATTTAAAGTTAGGCTCTAACGTTTATAAGATTCAAATATCAGCATGCTTAATATATGTTAATATGCTGTACATGGTTATGCACAATATAAATACTATAAGAATAATGTATCATGCTTGTAATCCCAAAGATAAACATTCCATCTATGTTTTTTGTTAACAAGGGGGCCTGTCTGAGAGTGTGGCCTCTGGACGTGGTGATGTGTCCTGAAGCGACAGATATTATCAAAGTTGGTGTAAGGGAGGTGAGGCATGACGAAGGTGACACTTATATCTGGCCAGAGGAGGATCTATATTGTGAATATATTTTATATACTGTATACGACCGGCACTACGAAATAAACAAGGGCACTTAATAATAGACTAGAAGATAGGCTATATCTGCAACAACGGTACGCTAATTCCAAACCCTCGAACTATTACGCCGGTGAACAAAACACTCAAACCCTCCAGAGTTAATCTACTGGATAACGGGGTATCAATTAACTGGATTTTAGTGCACTTCTACAAAGGCTATCCGGTGACGGCAAAGCCTACTCACAACAGGAGTACTTTACGTTAATAAAATGCTCTTAAGTAATAACAATGCTTGAATAAACTATAACAAGATTTAATAAAGGAGTATATGCTTACGTTAACTTTAGTGTGAGTCTGTACTCAACACTAAACTCTTCAATGCTCTATGAAAACACTGGAAGTCTAGTCCTACAGCAATCAGATAAAAAATCTTCTGAAACGTCTGATGCTCTAAGATGCTCGTCAATATAGAACAGAAATAATGCAGGGTGCAGGACACCAAAGCGTGTATCTTAAATACACCAATAAGTAGGATACATATACATAAAACAAGGGAGTACAACAACTCTGTGACAGCACTAATAATAGCCACTCAAATCAGTACTTCTTTAGCCAACGTAACAGCCAAACGGGGTTGTGCACTATGCATCAACCTAGGCTAAAATAAGGCGTGAATAATTCCTAAAGCATACACAATTAAAGTTAATAAACACAATGCTGTCTTTCTCACTAATAAAGTCTAGCAGTGGCATAACAGGTACCAGGAAACTAGGCAGAGCGCAAGCATGCTCATAGCCTACTGTCTCCCCTTGAACAGATTTCCCTTATGTTACGTTAAGTGACTTGGAGGCTCTCTTGGTAAGTCCAGATCTCAAGTACCTGGTCTTACCCTGGCGCTCCACAAAGGTCAACAAAATGAGGTAGCAAGCATACAGGTAAGAGTAGGCAAAAGCCCTTCACCTGTATACTGCTACACTCGCAAAGGAAAAATATGCACAAGGGTTACAGGCTATCTAGCTTCGTCGAAGTCGTACAGGCTCTGACTTGCCACACACATAACTCAGCCAACGACCAAAGATACCTTCCACTGTCTAGCATTAAATAGTAGGAAAGAACAGCTCAATAATTAGAAGCACCCCAATACTATGCTACCATGTGACTATGACTCTATCCCTAAAGCTAGTGCAATACATGTATGTGACAACTGGTGCTGGTAATACGACTGGCCGACTATGGAAGTCGTATGCGAGAACCTGAAGGGATAAGTAAATTAATAAAGATGAGAAGTATTGGAAAAGAAGAAGTTCAGAGAGAGAAACAGTAGTACAGGAGGTTAGATTGGGGACAGATTGCAAGGGACATGTAGGACCAAGCACGCTATGCCAAGCTCTGAAGGAGACACGCGAGTAGGAGCCCCCCAGCACTAACAAAGACAGCGGCACCCAATCACAGACGACTACGTCATGAGGAGCAGGCGTCATTTGACGCGCCAGGCCCGCCGGCCAATCACAAGCGTGGGAAACTCCGCCCGAGCGAGGAAGGCACACGTACATACACACGCACATAATACCACCTTGCTGCTCGCTCTCTTTCTCCTTACAACTTCACACAACATATCTTATACTCTATCAATGATATAAAATACTTCCAAGTGTCACAGACAAGAATAAAGACCACCACTGATCTGTCTGTAACAACATGAACACTATGAAAGAAAGAACATCGTTCTATGATTATTATAGCCCATTTCACTGCCCTGGCGAGCGCTAGCGAGTTACGAGTACATTCTGGCAAGCTGGCCAGCGTAACACCCCGCCCAAGATGTGGGACGTTTCAGCCTCAGGTGAACTCCACATCTGACCAGACAGAGTGCCCACCAACCCCGCATCACCCATCTACTCTCCCAAGTTGTGAAAACAAGGCACGATCACAAACGTAAAACACTTCATTATGAAAAAAAAAATCTACACAATACTTCCCCAAAATAATAGCATAATAATAATTATATCACGCTCAACGAGCAAGCTTCACCAAGCCTAGCCTACTAAGACAACAACTCAGAGTGTCTTAGATTCTTGCTGTGATATACTGCACTTATATACTATTAAAAAGAAAGAGTTTTTATGTGAGGTTTTTATATTTTTTAATAGTGTTTTTGGTGGCATTGCACTACAGGGGCAAGCCTAATTTTTCTCCACTCCACCAAACACACCTGTGGTGATCTATCCTGGGTCCTCCACCCTGGACAAACAGTCAGCTATCACATTGTCACAACCGGCAATATGGCGAATGTCCAGATTATACTCCTGCAACATTAACCCCTAAGTGTCGGCGCGCAACATAAGTCGAGTATAATAAATCTGGACTATCTGGCGGCGCGCGACATAGGTCATGTGGCAATTTCAGCACGTAATGTTGCTGAGAGAGAGAGACAAGTGGTGGCAGGAGAGTAGCGAGTGTATGACTGCTCCAGACCACCGCGGCGAACCTACTGACACGAATCCCACCTCTTCCCTCCCTCTCTCACTGCTACATACTGAATTGTATGGGGAAAGTACCGAATTACATGCTTTTTGCACTCGCGTTGCGCGGTTGTTGCAAGAAAACTAGCCGTCATAAAAGGATCGTTATGGTGTCATTGGAAAGCTCTGTTTATGCCCTTTCAGGGATAGATACTTGTTTTACGCTCTGGGTCTTATTTAGGCATGAAAATTATCACGTAAACAGCCCTATTTTGGCTAAAAACACCCCGCTGGGCGGTACATATAAATAAACCGCTAGCCCGCTAATCTAGTGTTAAAGACCATCTAGTTAGCCTCATATTCCGGTTGTGGAACTGATTAAAAAACTTTAAAGGATGGTGGTCAGTGTAAATCACCACGACTGGGCCAAAAGCGGGAACATACACCTCAAAGTGCCTGAGCGCCAGCACAATGGCCAGAAGCTCCTTCTCTTCGAAGAGTTCTGCGACAGAGTCTCAAATCAACGAAAAAGATTTTGCATCCCAGGAGCTGGACTGGACGACATTGTGGAAGCCTTCGAAGATACCACAAAGGATGCAAATGAAAATACCCTCTTTGTCATCCATGCTGGTTCAAATGACGTCATGCGCACCAGATCCGAAGAGTTGATGGAGAAATATCGCAAGATGATCCAGCACTACAAAAACAAGTCAAGGAATATCATCATCTCAGGCATTCTCCCCAATATCGACGCACCTGACAAATTCTACGACAAGGCCTTCAGCACAAATAGCCGACTAAAATATTTGTGTCTGAGGGAAGAAGTTGAATTCATCAACCTCTGGGACAACTTCTACAACCAGCCTACTCTGTTCCGCAAGGATGGCACTCATCTAAACCCTGTGGGTTCAGCACGCATGGGTCGTCTCCTACACGAAGCAGTCCGCAGCCATGGATCAAAAAACGCCATCAGAGAAGAAGCAGCAGTGACATAAATCATCCAATGCCAAGAAAAAAACAGAGGCAACCGAGGACCACCAGCGATAAGGACCGAAGACAGCGAGGACCGAGGACAGCCATGAACATAAATGTAGATCCGACAAGAACCAAAAATATTATTTAAAGAGCGTTCCGTGAGTTCTAAAATAACAAATTTAAAGGTTTTCTATGCAAACGCTCGTAGCATACGCAATAAATGTTCAGATTTAGAGGAGCTAGTGTTTACAGAAAATTATGATGTGATTGGCATAACAGAATCTTGGCTCAATACAGAAGATAGAGACTTTTTAGCAGAGTATTCACTTCCCGGTTATGTAATGTTTGAGAAAAGCCGAATAAATCGAAATGGAGGTGGCGTTTTACTTTATATCAAAGAAAGTCTTAACCCTACCCTCTTGTCAAAACCTCAAATTGTGAACGTCGACGCATCTTTTGTGCTAATAAAGAATAATAAAGGTTCAAAAATAATACTTGCATTAATATACAGACCTCCAGCTCAATCAGTGCAAACTGACCGAGAAATTTACGAACAAATTGCAGATGTAAGTAACTCACAAGATACCGTAATTTTTGGCGACTTTAATTTACCTGTGACCAAGTGGGGCGATACTCTTACTTCACACTCTTTCATGACTTGTATACGAACTTGCAAGAGAGTTCGCTTTATCAATTTGTTCGAACGCCAACCCGTGGTAATAACGTTCTTGACATTGTACTTGCAACAAAAGAAGAATTAATAGAGAATTTGAATGTTGGTGATGAATTCAGTAACAGCGACCATCGTACGATAACTTTCACTTTAAAGTTTACTAGTAACGAACCAAATAGTAGCATCGAAAAACTCCCTTATTTCAAGAAAGCAAACTTCCATAAACTTAGAGCTATGTTTAAAGAAACTGACTGGAGCTTTTTAATTCACAATAACGACATAAATACATCTTGGAAGTTATTCGAAGCCACTTACCTAAAAGCAGTGCAAGACTGCATACCATCGAAAATACGGCATCCAGGCCATAATAATAAGCCCAAATGGTGGAATAAAGATATTTCACACTGCCTGCTTGCTAAAAAATTTGCTAATGATAGATTAAAATCCTCACAAAATGACGAAGAACGGCTGAAATTTGTAGAGCTACGACGCAAAGCCAAAAAGTTAATTAAGCAAAGTAAAAAGACCTTAGAGTTACATATTGCGAATCAAAGTAAAACAAACCCGAAAGAATTCTATAGTTATATCAGAAAGAAAAAAGTAGTTACTTCAACTGTTGGACCGTTAGTCGATGAAAATGGAGAATACACCAAAGACAAAGTACAAATGAGTAATGCCCTCAATACCTTCTTTGCATCAGTTTTTACAACAGAAGACCTCAGTGATATCCCTACACCATCGCTGATTCAGATTGATAATTCAGATGTTCTAAGCAATATCACCATTACAGAGAGAGAAGTATTGAATTGTTTAGATAAACTCAAGGTAAATAAAACGCCTGGACCTGATACAATCTCGCCTAGAGTTCTAAAGGAAGCTAAGGATGAGCTCTCCAAACCACTGACATTACTATTCAATAAATCCTTGCAGTCTGGAACTATGCCCGATCAGTGGAAGCTAGCCAACGTAACACCGATATTCAAAAAAGGCAGCAAATCCCTACCCAGTAACTATCGTCCAATTAGCTTAACCTCAGTTGTATGTAAAATGCTAGAAACGGTCATACGAGACAGACTCGTAAATCACTTAGAGGAAAATAACATACTTAAAGATACTCAACACGGCTTTCGTAAAAAACGTTCCTGTTTAACAAACCTCTTAGACTTCTTCCACGATATCCTCAACCTCTACGATGAGAGTAAAGCTGTAGATATTATATACCTTGATTTTCAAAAGGCCTTTGACAAAGTTTCCCACAAACGTTTACTGCTAAAACTAAAAGCGCATGGAATACAAGACGGTGTGTTGAAATGGATAGAAAATTGGCTCAGCGACAGAAAGCAAAGAGTAGTCATAAACGGTAAGGCATCTAAATGGACCAATGTAAGTAGCGGGGTACCCCAGGGATCGGTACTAGGACCAATTCTCTTTCTAATTTACATCAACGACATAGATGAGGGTCTCACCTGTACAATCTCAAAATTTGCTGACGATACAAAAATTGCAAATAGCGTACTCTCAAAAGAACAAGTTGACGATATGCAACACAATCTAGATCAATTGTCATGTTGGGCCCAAATTTGGCAAATGAGTTTCAATGCGAATAAATGTAAAGTACTACATATCGGATACCTAATTATTATGTTCCTTCCAACAACCAACTATACTCCTAAAATCGATTAATGAAATATACAAACACATGTGGCAGTCCGTGGATTTGAATCCAGGATGCTCACACCGAAATGCATCGCACCACGAAGACAGTTTAAAGAATGGTGGACACTGCCTACGATAAATGAGAAAGCAAACTATTCGATGAATGGCACTCAGCTTAAGAATGTAAACAGAGAAACCGATCTGGGAGTAACAATATCGAGTAACCTAAAACCGAGTCAACAATGTTCAGAAGTTGTTAAGAAGGCAAACAAAATAATTGGCTTTATAGGCAGGTCATTTGAGCATAACTCCAAAGAAGTTACCCTAACCCTTTACAATTCCTTAGTCCGCCCTCTTCTGGAATACTGCGTTCAATCCTGGTACCCTTATTACCAAAAAGATATAAACAAGCTAGAACGAGTTCAACGTAGAGTTACCAAAATGATTCCTAACCTAAAGAACAAACCATACGAAGAGCGTCTTAGAGAATTAAATCTATTTCCTTTAACCCAGCGCAGATTAAGAGGTGACTTAATTCAAGTGTTCAAAATCATCAAAGGCATCGACAATATGAACTGTAGTAAGTACTTCACTATCGACCAATCTAATTACACGCGGGGAAACGGTTGCAAAATTATTGGGAAATCTTTTAACTCACACGAATCTAAGAATTTCTTCTTCAATCGAGTTGTCAACTTGTGGAATGGGCTTCCCCGAAACGTTATAGACTGCATCACCGTTGATTCATTTAAACTCCGCCTAGACAAATATCTCGCATCAAACCCGCGACTGACTGCGTTTATAAATGAATTACTTTATTTTATCCCCCCCCTCAGTTACTAACCCATCTGTCCCCTACTAACTTCCTAATCCTGCCACGGACATTAGTTCCAGGGCAGTAATTCCCTTTCCAATGTTCCCTTACCCACTCTAAACCACTGTTTGGACACTTGATCCTCAGTGTTTTGGAGAACAAGCAACCTAGAAGGGTCACTAGAACTGTTGTTGCTTGATTTCCTTTGTACTCTACTACTGAATAGTTCTTTTGTGCTGAGTTGAACTTATTAGAAAAGAAGCTTACTGGGTGTTCCAAACCTTCTGTGTCTGTCTGCAACAAGACGGCACCAGCCCCTACGCCGCTAGCATCTGTCGCCAGCTGAAAAGGTCTTGAGAAGTCGGGGGCCCTGAGTATGGGGTGAGTGCACAACAGATGCTTCACCAGTGAGAAGGCCTTCTCACACTCAGGTGCCCACCCAAACTTTTTCGTCTTTGCAAGTAGGTCCGTCAGAGGAACCAACACCGAGGAGTATCCGCGGATAAATCTGCGGTAATACCCAATCATGCCCAAGAACCTCATGATCTGTCTTTTGGTGGTCGGCCTGGGGAACTGGTTAATAGCCTGTATCTTGGTAAAGGGGGGGGGGGGGGGCACACCTGGCCTAACCCTACCACAAACTCCAGATACTGCACAGTTGCCCGAACAAAATCACATTTGCCCAGATTGACCACCAAATGAGCCTCACTCAGCTTCCTGAACAGTGCCCCGATGTGCTCGCAATGGCTTTCAAAGTCATCATCGTAGATTATCACATCATCTAGAAATTAGATAAACGGTGCAGTTAGGGATCTCCGCCACTAACTCATTCATCAGGCATTGGAAAGTTGCAGGTGCATTCTTCAGCCCATACGGCATAACGTTGCAACGGTAAGTGTTCCCATCCACCACAAACCCGCACACCTGCTTCGCCCGCTCAGACAACGGCACCTGCCGTTGACAAGACAAGACCTTTGACAAGATCCACCTTGGTGAGGTAACGTGTACACCCGATCTTGTCAACACTGTCATCTATGTGGGGAAGAGGGTAGGCATTGGTGGGGGTTAAGCTGTTCAACCGCCTGAAGTCAATGCAAAACCTGACCTTGCCGTCTGGTTTAGGCTGCAGAGTGACGGGAGATGTCCACCTAACCGCCCCTTTTTCTATCAGCCCCCTCTCCAACATGTAGCCTAACTCCGCTCGGAGAGCCGGAAGTTTAATGGGAGGCACACGATAGGGCACTGATTTAAAGGGGGGGTGGTCTCCAACGTCCACATCATGCACCGCATGAGTTGTGAGGCCTGGGTGCTCTGCAAACACAGTGGGGTATAAACTAAACAGGTGCTGGATCGCTGCACGCTGTTGCTCAAGCAGGTGCTCAAGCGCTTCCATAGCCACCTGGTTTGTGTTCCCCGCCCACTGATCCGCCGAGACATGACAATCCCAACTCCCCTCCACCTGTGCCTCACTGCCCCCCTCTCCTTCTCCACCTTGGCCGCTGCAGACCAACACAGGGACAGTAGGCTGCTCAGGTGGGCGCCTCACGAACTCTTTTAACATGTTCACATGACAGAGCTGATTTTTCTTCCGCCTATCTGGAGTAGCCACAAGGTAATCTAGGTCAGACAACTTCCGCACGACCTTGTAAGGACCGACAAACTTGGCCGACAGGGGATGGCCTACTAAGGGCAATAAGACCAAAACCTCCTGTCCTACCACAAACTCCCGGAGCTTTGCTTTGATGTCATACCGATCCTTCATCAAGGCCTGATTATCTACCAAATTTCTCCCTGCCAACTCCAGGCTTTTCAGCATCCTGTCTCTTCTCTCGAGGACATACTTAATTAGAGAACATGGCGGCACAGTCCCTTCCCAGATCTCTCTCACCATGCTCAGAGGACCTCTAACCTGATGCCCGAAAACTAACTCGTTGGGGCGAAACCCAAGGCTCTCCCCAGGTACCTCTCGTGCCGCAAACAAAACGTACGGTAACCCTAGGTCCCAATCCTTGGCGTTCTCCAAACAGTAGCACCGCAACATGCTTTTCAAAGTGGAATGCCATCTTTCCAACACCCCTTGACTCTCTGGGTGATAAGCTGAAGAGACAATCGTATTGATCCCATGCTGCTGCATGGTCTGTTTAAAGAGTGTGGACGTGAAATTCGACCCTTGGTCCTACTGAATTTCCTGCGGGTACCCGTATCTCGAGCAATACAACAGCAAGTTTCGCACAACAGTTTTAGACTTGCCATTTCTCATAGGGTATGCATCAGGGTAGCGAGTGGAGACATCCATTAGGGTTAGCAAAAACCTGTTACCTGCACTAGTGGGAGGCAGAGGGCCTACCATGTCGATGATAACCTTGCTGAAGGGAGGACCAATAGCAGGCACTGGGTGCAACGGAGCCTTATGCCCCCTTCACACATACAGGACTCGGGCGCCGAATGCAGCCGAGTAGCTACTCTGCTGCATGCGACACCCAGTCGGCACCTAGTCCTAACCATGCGGCTGTAGTCGTCTGTAGTCTGGTGAAGTCCTGGCAATGCGTGTCAAGTCGCGGCCCGCGAAGAAAATGTTTGTCAGTTTTGAAATTTGGGCCAGACTTGAAATTTGTCTGGTGGATGCGGGGAGTAGTCTGCGCTAGTCGGCGCTAGTCGTACCAAGTCTTCTGTATGCGGCTGTAGTCCTTGTGTATAGCGTATCGAATTGTGTTTCATGTGTAGCATAAAGACTACTGCCGCATACACCAGAGTACAGCCGCCAGACACGAGTACAGCCGCAAAAGTCTGCTGAAGTCGTGTGCATAAATTTGCATATATTTGCATAAAATTATTAAAAATTATGCAAAAATATGAGTCATACGAGTACAACAGACAATAGCGGATTTCAGCCGCATGCAGCCGCATACAGCCGCATACAGCAGACTCCAACCACATTGACAGGAGTGCAGACGTATGACAACACCCGGAACCCAATATGGCAGAAGAGTCGAGCCAACTTGAGAAGACAACAGAAACATCCAACCGACAACACCCAACTCGAACCGCAAACAGCCGCATCAAGCTGACCAAAAAAAAAAAAAAAATATTCCCAACCACAGAACGGCGACACGGCCCCTATATATAGGCCCCACGCAGCGCACTTGACCCAGTATTCGACGAGATCACCCACGACGTACACCTCTACCCGCACCTCAACCGCCTGTACACCATGCCAGGACCCAATAGAACAACAAAGGCCCTTCTCCCTTCTCCTCTTCCACTCTCCTTCTCATTCTCCTCCCTTCCTCCCTTCTCCTCCTCTCTGCTTCTCATTCAACTCCCTCCCTCCCTTCTCCTCCTCCTCTTGCTTCTCATTCTCCTTCCCTCCCTTCTCCTCCTCATTCTCCTCCCTCCCTTCTTTTCCTCCTCTCTCCCTACTTTTCCTCCTTCTCCTCCTGTCTTCGTTCTTTTCCTCCTTCTTCCTCCCTTCTTCTCATCCACCTCTTCCCTCCCTCACTACCTCCCTACTACCCCCTGTTCTTCTCTTCCTACTCTCTTCCCTCTTATTTAACCCGCTGAATGCCAGCCAATTTTGACGGTGTGCTTCTGCCAGTGCCAGATTTTTTTTTTTTGGGGGGGGGGGGCTAAATCTATCAAGTTGGGAGAGAAAGGAAGGATAATGGTAAAAAAACCACTCCCCTCGCCAGAAAACAGGTCCCCGATGGGTCCCGAAAGTAGCTGAAAAGACACTATAGACTACAGAGACTTTTATGGTATCGGAATGTATGGGTGGGAGGGTGGTTTTGGGGTTGATGGGGGGAAGGTAGAAGGGTAATTGACTTGTGTTACAGATATGAAGCCGATTGGTGAGGTACTTTCGCCACCACGGATTTTCCTTTTTTTCCTTTTCTTCGTATGGATACGCTGGAAGTGGGTGGTGGGAGGCAGTTGGGGGTGTGGTGGGGGGAAGGCAGAAGGGTAAGGGACTTGTCACACAAATATGGAACCGATTGGTGCAGTCGTTTCGCCGCCACATATTTTCCTTTTTTGTTTTCCTTCTGACGGGACCGACAGTCAGCGTGTGGGTAGGAGGAGGGATTTGGGATTGTTGTGGTGGGTAGCCAAAAGGGTAAGGTACATGTGGTAAAAATATGAAAGCCATAGGTCCAGTCGTTTCGCTGCTACGATGTTTTTTCGGCGAGGACGTATATACCTCCGTTGGCCACAGAACCTGTATGTGTCGGCTTTATGCCAGTGTATGCGGTTCGACTCTGAAGTCGATCGTCTGAAGTCTTATAGATGCGGGTGTAGTCGGCATGTACAAATGACCGTTATTTCCATTGTCGGTTCGAGTCTCAAGACTTCTCCGGAGTCAAGACGACAACGTCGGCTGTATGCGGCTGTAGTCTGGTGAAGTCCTTTGGATGCGGCATACCGAGCCAGCTCCAAAAGTCGGGGGACAAAAACGCCACGACTAGCTACTCTGCTGCATGCGGCACCCGAGTCCTGTATGTGTGAAGGGGGCATGAGGTATGCTCTGATTCGGCTGTCCCACCCTCTGGCAGGTACCACACATCGCCACCCAGGCCGAAACTTGGGCTTTAATACCTGGCCACCAGAACAACCTAGATAACGAGGCCAACGATTTTCTCACACCCAAGTGACCTGCCAACGGAACATTGTGTGCCAACCGCAACAGGCTATCACAACACTTCTCAGGGACCACCAACTGGTCAACCACTCTTGCCCCACCATCCCAACTACGTCTGGGATCCAAAAAACGGTGGTACAGGATTCCCCCAACATGAAAAAAAATCTCCCGGCTTTGCATCCCCGTCCTCGTCGAGTTCAATAGCCCCGTTCCCACAACTCTCAAGCCCAGGATCTTCTGCTTGCAACCGACATATATCCGAGGGTGCCAACCTATCTAAATGCTCCTGAAGCAACTTGTGGCCACCCCCAATACTGAGCTGTTCAAGCCTTGCCTGCTTCGCCTGGGAACGTTTCTGTCGCGGATAGTCTGGGATCCACACCCCAAAAAGTGCAAAAAAAGGCATTTTATTATGACACCCCTGCTGTAAAATTTTTGACCCTTGGAACATGATAAGGGAAGTGTTGGACATCTGAAAAGTGAATTTGGACACTTGGTTCGGATTGCGCAACGTGAGGACACTCAATTTTACGAAGTTAAGACAGGAATTTTAAAAGCGGAAAATTTTGAGGTTGAGGAAATTCAATGCATCATATCTCCTTACTGTGACACTTTATTGCAACAAATGACCACTCATTTTTTTCGTCATGATGCCAGCTACAGAATGATAGGTAAATAATATTGATTGGTTGAACTACAAGGTCACCAGAGGTCAAAAGGTCAAGAAAATCATGTCTCACCCCAAAACTGGTATATATTTTTTACAAAGCATCTGTATAATACATTTTTCTCAATTGTAATTTAGAAAAACACTTTCATTAAACCTTGTATGTCCTACTGATGTATTTTAGAAAAGAAAATACTAATAAACTAAAAGTAAAAGGCATCACTTTTGCCTGCTGCTTAGAGATGTAATGAAAACAAATGTGAATTAGTGACAGTGACATATTCTTTAAAGTATACAGTCCTATTTACACATTGAAAATTATTGATGTAATGTCAATAAGTGGTAAAATAAGGCTTTTTATTCTTCATTAATACATATGAAATTATTGTAAAACAGACATTATGTGCTAAAGATAATAAATGTAGCAAACCTAACAGTTAAACCTATATTTTGCACTAATCGCTATCGCCGTTATCTTCAGTTAGCCGCCCACATTTTGGGGAAGTCCCATTGCAAGTGCATGCAATAATGCACTCCAGTCTAGCCTTAGCACATGGACAGTTTTTAATGCAGCCTTTCCTACACTTGCAGAATGTTAGTTTTGCTGTTGCAGGTTTACTAACTTTGCACTTCATAACTGGGAACAATCTGCCATTACTGTCCAAATACCTGCCATACTGTTCAGGTGCAAGAAGAGTTGGATTATACACATTAGCCTGTTTGTACAGGCTAATCTGGCAAAGACTCCTAAGGACATGAAAATGAAAGGAGTCTTCAGTTGGAGGAAGAGAGCGGAGATCCTGTTTGCTAGAGGCAAATATATGGGCACGTAACCTATCCAATGATGAATATCCTGGCTTGCCGTACAAATCACACCAAAAGTCCCGTGCCTCATCAAACAACTTGTCACTTAGGCCTACATTAGTATGTGAGAAGCTAGTCAGCATTGTCATTTTACCTATGTGCTGCATTGCTACTTTTGCCGCTCTTTTTTTCCCTCGTCCAAATGGGAAGCTTACTGAATCACAGCCTGATAAAACATATGAAATAAGCAGAGTGTCTGTGAGTTCAAGTGCATCTTTTTCTACTGTACTAGCTAGTTTATCAACTAAATCATGAATGGGAAAGAAGATGTAGTTCTTTTCAACCAACAGTTTAGCAACATGTGGAAGTCGAGGATAATGATACATAGAAAGCATAATGATATCTGTATCAAGCTGCATGAACAATAAACACACTACTCTTCTGACAGCTTGCAATATGTGAAAAGATCCTGGTATCAGCTTCTTCATGATTGTGGCAACACAGTTCCTGTAACACAGTTGTACCGCAACTGGTCACACAAATTCCCTTAGTACCAACTCCTATTATCAGGGTAATCCCGTCAGGAACTGAGGATGGCTGGGTCCAAGAGGATGAAATATATGAAAGTAGGTTTGCCTTGTTCTGTGGGTTTGAAAGAAATCCTTTCCACTCTGGTATTTTCATGTTATGATCAGGGATATACTCTGGTGTCAAAACTCCCTTCACCCGCCTCTGTCGTTCACCATCCTTTAAGCTCATTTCACCAAAGTCATACCTGTCACCAACAAAGTGAACCTCTGAGCAACCGATTGGTTTCATGGCCAGAATCTTCTGCAAGTACCTCTCCTGAAGCTGACCAAAACTCTCTGATGCCAGTGTCCGATAGCGTTGTATAAATGCCATGGCGTCAATAACATACACTGATTCAGAATCAGGTTGAGAAATTTCTGTCATTGGTTTCCATGAATCAGCTACCTCTTTTTGAAGTGTTTCAATAAAATCATATTTAGTTCCTTTGCGCATGGTATATCCCTCAGATGCAGTACTGTTTGGCTCAAATAATGATGGGGGATAGTCATTTCATTCATAACTAAAGGCTTCAATCTTTGCCTCATCACTTAATTCTTGTGTAAAACAAAGGGCTCTTGTAACAGTGTTTTCCACATTGATTAACTTCTTCATACAATGTCGCTTTCCTTTGCCTTGTTTCTGTTGACTGGCAAATGTCATTATCTTTGGGGTAACAATTTTAGCAGCATTGGTGGTGCTGGCATCTCTGATTGATTCTAGCCCAATCGTTCTAGCTTTGACTAGTTGTGTAGATTCAAGCGTCTCTCCTGTTGCAATGTTTATCAGCTTATCCGTCCCAAGGGTTGCAACAAACGGATTCCTCATAGTTTCTGCTACAGTGTTTCTGATTTCCAGAACCCTTTCTATATCATCTTTACTCCTCTTTTCATGGTGATCTGGGTGAGGGGATTCCATGTGCACCATCTTCTTGACATTCTTAGAGACAGATGTCAAGAATGGTAATGTTTTTATGTACTTTTCTCGAGCAGCCTCAGCATGAGTAATACCTTTGAATAAGCGAGTCTTTCCCTCATTATTGTATGTTTGTTCCAATGCAAGATCTGTCCATACACCATTGAACACACCTTCTGTCTGGTGGACAGTAAAATTGCCTGCTTCAAATTCTCTTTGTATCTCTGGTGCAGTGTTGGGTAGGTTTTTCATTTCATTTAAATAGATTGGGAGACATGACATGTACTTAGTATGTCCAGAGGAAACAGTGTACGGTAGCATGTTCTGCACCTCCAGCAGGTGTTGCTTCCAAATACCAGCTCTTTCAGCATGGATGTAGCGCTTCAAAATGAGCACCATGTCAATATACATTCCCCATAACTGAGCTGTTACTCCCAATGTGTTCTCAAAGTCTTTCCACTGTGATTCAAGCAATCCTAATTGTTTCATCACATCACCAACAAATACAACGATTCTCTCAGTGTCTTTTGTTTCATAAGCTGTCCTAAGTTTTTCCAACAGTGAAGATAGAAATCCAAGAGCTTCAGCTTCATCATTGTGCAACAACCACTGCTCAAAGGCCTCCCACTTCAGCATAAAGAACGCCTCACAGAGTAGGGAATGATAACGAACCATTTTGTAGTAGTCCTTCCCTGCCATCACCTTATTAGCTGTTCCTCTACCACATATATTACTCACAGCTAGTATGTCTTCAATGCCACTTTCCCTCATAAAGAACCCGATGGATCCCATAAAATTCATTGCAATGTGGAATCCACCCAATCGTACTATGACATCTTTATACTTGAGAGGATTTTTGTTCAACAGGCCTTTTACAATGTCATATATTGCCTGGTCACATGTGATAACAGTTTTTGATTGTCCCAGTTTCAGATTAAGGGAGATGAAATAATCCAGGGAGGTCTGGACAACATCTGGGTTTGTTGGAGTTTGAGGATACAGTGGTCCATAGCCAATACTTGTTTTATGTGCCTGTTGTCCATCATACACTTCAAAAAAGGTATTCCAAGTTGGAGTACATGAAGTGCTATCATTTCTACATGTCATCATTTGAGTGGGAAACATCCGTAAAAGTAACCATACAATATTTTCATCAATCAGAGTGTTACTAGCTACAGTGGCATCAGAAATGAGTTCTATTCCACATAACGATCTTGCCTCTTTTCTGTCCTTCAGGGTAAGGTTGCTGCTAACAGGGACAAACGCCTCGGGTTTATTGACTGTTAACTGTCTTGTCTTATGTAGAGGTACTTTCCCAGCCCCAATTATATTCTCCTGCTTTGTATATTGATATATAATATTAGTAGTTGCATCCAGACTACCATCATCAGTTTCAGAGTGAAAGTTAAGGTTATCAAAGGCATATTGAGCAAAATGTCTGTGTATAATGTTGGATGGAATAAAGATACCTTCTTTTCTTTCCTGTTCAGTTACTTCACTCGCAATCGTTGTTAAGTAACGTTGAGCACTGGCATAGCTAATGCTATTTCCAAATCTGTTTAACATGGTAACAATATTTTTGCTGTGAGTTTCTTTTAGAACATGCATTGCCAATCCTACCTGCTTAGGTGTAGGCTGTTTACAAATGTAATTAATAATATCTTGAGATAAGTTAAGAACAGTTTCTTTGTCATTTTCACTAAGATGAACTTTCTCACTGTCACCTTTGTTTTCATCACTTTCAGTAATTAACCATGCTAGATGATTGTACAATTCAACAGGAATTTGTCTTGAGGCAGTATCATACGAAATACTGAATTCATTGTCTACATCAATATGCATTCTTTTTGCAGTTGCTTTTACCTCTGTTCTTAGATGTTTTGCCAAAGGGTATGAGCTAATGTCAACATTTTTCATTGGATTAGGATCATCATCAACATCATCATCACTATATACCTGATATTCCTCTAATTCAGATTTCAGACCCACAACTTGATCACACAACTCCTTCACAGTCAATGAAGATGGACACATTAAACATGATGCACCCTTTAAGAGACAAACTGAATGCTACTGCCAAAGTGTTTTGTCAACCGTTGTATCAGTCTGTCTTTTCTATAGCCAGACTTTGTAGCAATGTCATACTGAGACAACAGTTCATTGTACCTTTTTAAAATCTGATCAATGGAGTAGGCATGTTTGTCATTCAAAAGTCCATGGGAAATCTCCGACACAAGCGCTAAAAATGTTGAATCATACTCGGTCATGACTGCTGAACTGCCACTGTCAGTGTTAGGTTTGCCACGTGCAGCCATAAACCTGTTCATGCATCTGAGATGATAGCTAAAGTCATTGGCAATTAGATCTAAGCATGTATCTCCATGCCCTTGAATTTTCAGTAACACAGTTTCGTCATTTAGTTCCTTAGCTTTCTTGTGAATTGATGCCTGTCTTTCATAGCTAGCAACTGCAGTCAGCAGCCTATCACCTTTTCCATCACGTTCTTTTTCACACAAGAAACACACAAGCTTATAATCAATAATTTCTGTTCTACTGGTTCGACCCGATGTGCTAGATGTTTCTCCAGTCATTTCATTTTCTGTTTTCCACCGTTTTGCCTGTGCATTTGTCTTATGTGTATAATCACTTCGACAGTTCACATGACACATAGGTTGCCTTCTAAGGAACTCATCAGCATTTTGTAGGTCATTCCAAAGTCTGTAATACACATGATCTCTTCTTGTTTCTACTGCATCTTTGAATGTATTGAAACCCCTGCTTGTTAATTTACACATACGTCCAAGCTCATCAGTAGTACTTTGGCATATCAAACACCTGGAATAATCAGTTATTGTTGAACAGGGCTGCTTGCGCTTTGTTGTTATCACAGGATCCATCGTGGATGTCAAGGAAGCAGCAGTATCACCTGTCGGACAAGAAAAGTGTATCGTTAGTAATTTCTTCAAATTGGATTATACAAATAAATGCATAGTGCTGCCTTATATTCCTACTCCACAAGCATATCCCACTCACATAAAACATTATAAAGGTGTAACAAGTTGGGTAGAACTATCATTTCTTCATAAATCATACTAGAATATATTCTTAAACCCATTTCTTTGATAAAAATACAAAATTTTAGGTGAGACATGATTTTCGAGATCTTTTGACCTCTGGTGACCTTCTAGTTCACCCAATCAATATTATTTACCTATCATTCTGTAGCTGACATCATGACGAAAAAAATGAGTGGTCATTTGTTGCAATAAAGTGTCACAGTAAGGAGATATGATGCATTGAATTTCCTCAACCTCAAAATTTTCCGCTTTTAAAATTCCTGTCTTAACTTCGTAAAATTGAGTGTCCTCACGTTGCGCAATCCGAACCAAGTGTCCAAATTCACTTTTCAGATGTCCAACACTTCCCTTATCATGTTCCAAAGGTCAAAAATTTTACAGCAGGGGTGTCATATCAAAGTGCTGTTTTGCGGCCTTGGATCCCAGACTAGGAGTGCTAACACGCCCTACCATGTCACTAGGGCGGACAGGTTCTGGGGCCACTCCGGACCTCATAATGGGTGCAAGTACCGAGTCACCAAGGAGTGTCGCTGGATCCAAACTCTCAACTAAGGGTGGAACCTCGGAAGTGGGCACCGCAAAGTCGTTGCCGAGAAGGAGGTCGACCCCCTCAACTGGCAATTTCTCCACCACCCCCACATCCAACTCTCATGTCAAACCGTCCACCTCAAGCTCCACTCTAACCAGCGGGTAAGACCCCGTAGCATTGATGCCTTGAACCACCACAACCCGAGCCGCGTTAATAGGCTTGCCAGTGAAATTCTTAACAAGTGTCTGGGAAGCGCCCGTGTTACGCAACAACTCAAGCCTATGCTCCACACCAGCCCACCTCACAGTGCCGTGCCCCCTATGACCACAAAAAACATCTTGGACGGGTGACGAGCCCTCCTGCTGCTTCTGCACCGGCGATGACTTCGCAACCAACTGTTTACCCCGGGCAAACGCGGAAGACCTCAAAAACACGCCGATGTTGCTCACTAGTGACACCACTGCTGTAGGCGGTGCGCTCGGACATGAGCGCGCAATATGCCCCTTCTTATGACACTTGAAACATTCCACTTCACTCTTGGACTTCCCCTGAAGTGAGTAAGGGCCCTGGCTTTTCTTTAACGGGAAGGGTTTCAACTTGGGATCATAATTGGCAACAGTACTCTTAAATGGAAAATTAGTTGTGTCATTAATTCAGGGGGGTGGAGTGGTACACCCCTTGTTACCTGCCTCAGCTCTCTGTGCAGACCCGCACCCACGAATCAATGACAACCTGAGGTCAGCCAGCTCAGCCGCCTCCTGCAGAGTTTTCGGTCGCTTTTCTTTCAGGTTAAGAGTCAAGTCACTGCCAGTACATTTAAAAAATTGTTCTAACAACACTAATTGCTTTTCTGCATCAAAAGTAGTTGCCTTCTCCGACCTCAACCAATTTTCAAATGCATCTGACAGCTCTCTAGCGTGTTCCTGGAAAGTACTCTCCTTTCTTTTAGGAACCGCCCTAAACTTCAGCCTATAGGTCTCTGGCTGTAGCTCATACGCCCTCAGGACAGCCTCTTTCAACAACTTATAATTCACACAGGAATCTAGGGGCAAAGCATTGTACGCCTTGAGTGCTTTCCCCGTCAATCGTGAAGAAACAAGGGCTGCCCACTTCTCCTCGGGCCATTAGTGCTCCCGACACTTTTTCTCAAAACGGAGAAAGAATTCTGTTACTCCTAACTCATCAAACACTGGAACCAACTTTAGTAGCTGCGACAGGGACTGGTCATGGGCTCGACCCCCCCTGGACGACCCGGTTCCTCGTCACCTCTACACAAGTTTTCTCTAGGTCAATATCGGCACAATACCTTGCAGACTCAGCCTGATACCTATACTTGAGCTCAGACTCTCGCTGACTGAGCTCAGCCTCATGCTTTCGCTGCTCGAGCTCGGCCTCATGCTTTCGCTGCTCGAGTTTGGCGAGCTCGAGCTGAAACAACATCTCGGGACTCAAACCCTGAGGAGGGGGTGCTACTACCGGGGACCCACCCAGTGAGTCACGTAGAGGCATACCCACCCGCCAGCGGGCCTCGGCCTGCGGGAACATACTCGGCTCTGGAACCCGAGGGGGCGCCACGATAGGAATTGAGTGGAATGGGGGCTGGGACGAAGGTGCCCCAGCTCCCGCTCCACCCGAACCCCCATGCACCCCACCCAGCACACAGGTAACCAGCTCACTTCTCGACAAACCGCTAGTACCGGAAAATCCTAAGACCGTGGCTACACACTGCAGTCCGTATCGGTCTAGCCCCGACACACGGTCCGCCGACACAGGCTCCTCCAAAAAAATCCGAGCATCCTCCTCGTTGTTCACCACCCGAACGCCGTTAAACAACTCCACCTTCTCCACCTCCTCGCCTGTCTCTCGCACTGTGCCCTCACTATGCTCAGACCCGTCCAGTGACATGATGGAGTCAACAAAAAAAAATCTCAAGTCAATACAAATATAGCCAAACTCCCGCGTAGCTTTTTTCACCAAAAAATATTCGAAGATGTTCTTGAGTGCAATACTAGGTCACCAATAAACTCCAACAAGTTCTATATATCCTCAAAACAATGTCCACTGCCAACACTGCGAGAAATAAATTCAACCCCAAATGGCAATAAGATTTCTCCAAAAAAAAAAACTGCAATATTCAGTTCACTATATACTGGTCTAAGGTCGCCATTTGTTACGACCACCGGCACTACGAAATAAACAAGGGCACTTAATAATAGACTAGAAGATAAGCTATATCTGCAACAACGGTACGCTAATGCCAAACCCTCGAACTATTACGCCGGTGAACAAAACACTCAAACCCTCCAGAGTTAATCTACTGGATAACGGGGTATCAATTAACTGGGTTTTAGTGCACTTCTACAAAGGCTTTCCGGTGAAGGCAAAGCCAACTCACAACAGGATTACTTTACGTTAATAAAATGCTCTTAAGTAATAACAATGCTTGAATAAACTATAACAAGATTTAATAAAGGAGTATATGCTTACGTTAACTTTAGTGTGAATCTGTACTCAACACTAAACTCTTCAATGCTCTATGAAAACACTGGAAGTCTAGTCCTACAGCAATCAGATAAAGAATCTTCTGAAAACGTCTGATGCTCTAAGATGCTCGTCAATATAGAACAGAAATAATGCAGGGGCAGGACACCAAAGCGTGTATCTTAAATACACCAATAAGTAGGATACATATATATAAAACAAGGGAGTGCAACAACTCTGTGACAGCACTAATAATAGCCTCTCAAAACAGTACTTCTTTAGCCAACGTAACAGCCAAACAGGGTTGTGCACTATGCATCAACCTAGGCTAAAATAAGGCGTGAATAATTCCTAAAGCATACACAATTAAAGTTAATAAACACAATGCTGTCTTTCTCACTAATAAAGTCTAGCAGTAGCATAAAGGTACCAGGAAACTAGGCAGAGCGCAAGCATGCTCATAGCCTACTGTCTCCCCTTGAACAGATTTCCCTTATATTACATTAAGTGACTTGGAGGCTGTCTTGGTAAGTCCAGATCTCAAGTATCTGGTCTTACCCTGGTGCTCCACAAAGGTCAACAAAATGAGGTAGCAAGCATACAGGTAAGAGTAGGCAAAAGCCCTTCACCTGTATACTGCTACACTCGCAAAGGAAAAATATGCACAAGGGTTACAGGCTACCTATCTTCGTCGAAGTCGTACAGGCTCTGACTTGCCACATACATAACTCAGACAACGACCAAAGATACCTTCCACTGTCTAGCATTAAATAGTAGGAAAGAATAGCTCAATAATTAGAAGCACCCCAATACTATGCTACCATGTGACTATGACTCTAATAATCCCTAAAGCTAGTGCAAAACATGTATGTGAGAACTGGTGCTGGTAATACGACTGGCCGACTATGGAAGTCGTATGCGAGAACCAGAAGGGATAAGTAAATGAATAAAGATGAGCAGTATTGGAAAAGAAGAAGTTCAGAGAGAGAAACAGTAGTACAGGGGGTTAGATTGGGGACAGATTGCAAGGGACATGTAGAACCAAGCACGCTATGCCAAGCTCTGCAGGAGACACGCGAGTAGGAGCCCCCCAGCACTAACAAAGACAGCGGTACCCAATCACAGACGACTACGTCATGAGGAGCAGGCGTCATATGACGCGCCAGGCCCGCCGGCCAATCACAAGCGTGGGAAACTCCGCCCAGCGAGGAAGGCACACGTACATACACACGCACATAATACCACCTTGCTGCTCGCTCTCTTTCTCCTTACAACTTCACACAACATATCTTATACTCTATCAATGATATAAAATACTTCCAAGTGTTACAGGAAAGAATAAAGACCACCACTGATCTTTCTGTGACAACATGAACACTATGAAAGAAAGAACATCGTTCTACGATTATTATAGCCCATTTCACTGCCCTGGCGAGCGCTAACGAGTTACGAGTACATTCTGGCAAGCTGGCCAGTGTAATAATACGTTATAAAGCATACCTAGGGGAGGTGTGGTGGAGTGGTCTTGCCACTGGCCTGGTAATCCAAAGGTCCCGGGTTCAAATCCCGATGTATCAATGGGAAGATATTATTGGGATAGAATTTGTGCTGTACCTGGTATCAGTGCATTACCACAAGCCCACCGAAACGTCAATAAAATACCCTCATTGTTCCCTGATTAAATAGCACTGTATGAATATTCCCATATTCAAAATATGCTATAGGGGTGCAATGCCTGGTGAGTTATCTGCTCAACAGGTGGCGTTGTGTGTGTGTAAGTGTGAGAGTCCGAGTGTAGGGGGTGAGACAGTGAAGCACGGGAACGAGGTGGCTTCAGAGAGGGGGTCGTTTCGGGCCATGAGTGAGCACCGTGCCTCATGTGAAGGCAAGATGGCAGGTGCTCGTTGTACTCTACGTGCTTCACATGTCTCACTCCCTAGACTGGAACAAGACCTCACAGCTTCACTGTTCATTGTAAAGCAAGCGGTGAATGTTAAGGCTCTCAGCCTATGCCCGACAGGAAGTAAGTTGGAATATAGAAAAAAAAAAAAAAAAAAAAATGTATATACAGTTTAACTGGATCCTTATCAACTTAATATCGAAGTGATGATCAGTGAAATGATTAACTATTTCATACACTAGAAACATAAATATATAATGATAATCCATTGTTTTGTCTGTGTTGTATTTGATATTCTTATATTTTATATTTTATATATTCTTACTAATCAAACATATATTAATTCACCACGCAAACCACTCATAATTTTGAGACAGTAATCCAAGACAGACTGTCTGTATTACCACCATAAGCTCCAGTGAACCTGTTGATTTATGTTATGGGTTACTTCTCCTTCCAAACAAGGCTACCACAGTTTTCACCGAGGCAAATATAAAATATTCGTCTATTTCGTTGTATGCACTGGAATGTTGACCATGCATAAGGGACACTCACTCAGATAGTGTATTGTATAATAGGAAATTAAAATATGACTGTATCATTGAGCAAACGGATATACTGTACAGTATAACCAAACGCAATAATAATTGGTTTTCATAACTTCATTCCTGGTATTAATAAGGTGAGCCATGACAGTTAATCCATCATTCTCTCCCACCACCATCCATGGCAGCGATATGTTTTCCAGGAAATCATTACCGCGGTTGACACCCCGCGGCTGAAATATATGATGTGTTTTTGCTTACTATTAAGCCAAATGTTTGTTTTTATTAAAATATTATTGTAAGTTGTTGATTTATTAATAAAATTAATATTATCATGGTTCCGATGAAAGCTGTACAGTGTACACAATATACATTATCAAACTGAATATTCATGAAAGGATAGAGAACTGATCCAGTAAATGATATTACAAATATAGTACCATCTGTTTGTTTCTATTTACATCTGATGATGGCTAGTTAATATTATAGCAAGTCAAATTATACAATGAATGCTTCACTTGCCCAACTCCATCCGTACACGCCTGAACTAAAGATAGTTATAGCGTGTCATACTCTGTGATCAACCGTCAATCTTCCACTATCTTTATATGTTATCTTAACTTCTTACAACGCATAATTGCCCTAACCATAATTGGCTTTTGTCTTCCACCATTTTTGTCCATGCCTGTAAAGTTGCAGTTTTGTGTTTCTCTAACTCAACTTCAATGGACCTTATTTAAATAGTCATGGGAGGTTTCCTCAGTGATAATGATTATATTACTATTTGGTATATTCTCATAAGTGTGTTATGTTACAGGTTACCTTAGTTTTATATACGACAAAATACTTAAACCGGCCAGCATTCCATAAACCCATACCACCTCAATACATTGCTTTCGACATTCTCCACAACATCCATCTCTACACCACACTCTCACATAGTAAATCCGGGATCATAAGTCTGTCCATCCACGTGACTCCACATGCTCCTCTTAGATAACTTGTTTCGACTGCTCACACACTCAACTTGTGTCCCTCTAGCAACGTCCACATTTCACTTCCATATGTCAAGTTGGGGACTACGACACTATCATGCTATGACGTTTTTGCTTCCATACTAACCTCTTTATTCTTTATTACGCTTGAAGTAACAGGGTTGAGTAAGACCTGTAGGATTGCTAGCCTGCAGGAGAAGAAGCCAACAGAAGAAATGGGAATACATACAAGCTTCCCATACTTTAGAGAAAAACAAAACAGAGGAGTGCCCCATGACCTCAGGTCATTCCCGTTCTCTAAAGACCAGTGTTACGACCGGGCACTCGGGTACACTAGGGCTCTTACACAGGACTCGAGTATGGCTCGCTGCCACAACGGAAACACACGATCCCAACCCCAGAGTACTGCCAGCCGAACAAAAAACGCCACTACCCTCCAGAGTTCTATCTGCTATAACGGGGTATACAAGAACTCGGTACTAGCGTTTCACACAACAGACTAATAGCAAGACGGGAGTTATCTAGTCTGGTCAACAATCAAACAAAGAAGAAAGTACTACAACACTAAAGAATAGTGTTGGCCGAAGCCGAAGTAATCCACCCTTGAACTAAGAACTTAAGAAGTCCTCCACCCTCTACTTCGGATCGGCACTATTACGTTACGTTAAACAATAGTCCTCGAGCATCAAGCAAGGAATCTTCTGATAAGTTAGATGCTTCTCGAATACTCATAAGAAGTAAGTATCGGATTTTGAACAGCAATTTAATGAATAACTCACTGGTAATTAAAGGCTTTAAATTGACATAAGAAGAATTATAAGAATAAGCAATAGGATATGGCAAACATTAAGAAGAAGTACTCCGACAATGCACTGGCAATAGCCTACTAAGATTGTGCTCGTGGGCCACTAATCTCTGAAGTAGCTAAGCGTGCCACACATGAAATCAATAGTGCTTAAACAATAATATGCATAAGGAGAAGCTTCAATACTATACTGTATCTGCTGGTCGAGCAAAGTCTAGCTGGGATATCTAAGGTTAAGAGACAATGGCTGAGCAAGCGGCTCGTAGCCTAGCGAGGTCCTTAAGACTGTGCGGCCAAATTACGGTAATTGACGGGATGCTCTCTTGAGAGATCCAGATCACTAGTATCTGGTTCTCTCCTGGCGATCCTCTCAAAGTCAAGCAAATGAGATAGCACAGTGTTGGGTGGCACAGGCAAAAGCCCTCACTCGCAACACAGTGCTAAACTCCCACGGTACACAGTCAGAAAGACCACCTAGGCGTTCCACGTCTCCGTTGCAATTGTACTGGTTCAACCGCAACCTAGTACTCATAGGAAATCACAACTCAGAAACCCTATCCCAGTCTAGCATTGCCTAAACCAGCAGAAAACAGGAACATGAATAATCGCACACAGGGAAATGCATATACGAGTGCAACAAACATCAATCAATCCTATTCTAGTTAACCCTTCCAAAAATAGGCTATCTAACAGGCACTTATCTCGTGAGAACTCAAGCGATAATACTTTGGCTGACTAAATCTGCACCAAAGGGGTCATGGAGGTTAAACAGGGACGAGAAGAGAAGAAGATAGGCTGTTCAGAGAGTAGAGAAAGTTCACATCAGTCGGAAGAATATGGATAGTTGCAAGGGATATGAGAAGTCGCTTTGCCTGATGAGTTCTGAAGAATGGTGGCAAGAACCTCTCTTTTTATACTCGGCCCTCTAGCGGCATATCTCAAACTACTTAAGGACCGCCCACTAGCAATCGTTACGTCATATTCTCTCTCAATCTGGGATCGACAAAGGATTTCCCACGCGCTGAGAGGGAGGAAGGGAGGAGGGAGGAGGGAGTGAGGCCTACACACCTCGTGGCGCGCTCACTGGCCGTCGTTACATAACTCTCTCTCTCATCATTGTATATAAGTCCCACACACAATACTTATATCTAATGATATAAAATAGAACTCGTTGACTTAGAAGAAAACAAAATACATAATGATAATACTTATAGTACAACGGTTCACATAAACTGAGTTAGGAAACTCTACACAGACTACAGCCAAAGTTCCTGCCCTGACGATCCTAGCGAGGGTGGGGCCTGACTGGGCGTTCTGTACAGCATGCTCATACTCGACATGCGTCACACCTCCCCCAAGATTTTACTTGCTCAACCCTGAGCTAAAATCTGATATACAGAACCCCATCAAACCCCTCACACCCAGCGACCGCATGGCACTAAAACAACGCTGAGTTTATCACTAAAACACATCTTATAAAAAAAAAAAAATCACATTTCATAACTCCTCCCAACAATAGTAAAAGACATAATATCATGCTCCCAGAGCGAGCTTACAGCAGCTCAGCCGTTTGATAGTTCGTGGACTACTCAAACACTATAGGCTATGACAAACTTATACAATTATCTATATCAAAAAGAAAGAGTTTTTATATGATTTTTATATTTTAATATGTTTTTTTCCGGCTGCACTATAAGGGCAGCCTATTTTCTTCTATACCAAACGCTCAACTCCTGCTTTACGACCCAATACGCTGGGCTACAACCGCGAGCCAACAAGCACCAAGCGCAAAATACTACTCAAACCAAAGCAGGAGGCTACCCGTGTGTCAATCTACCCAGGATCATATACCCCTGAACGACCACATGCAACCTCGTTGTCACAACCGGCAATATGGCTTATGTCCAGGTTATATACCAATAACCTTAGTGACCACCTGGTCAGCCTCATATTCCGATTGTGAAACTGGTCCAAGATCTCGAGAGGGTAATGATCTGGGTAAACTACACCGACCGGACCATAGGCTGGAACATAGATCTCGAAATGCCCCAGCGCATCATTGTCCTTTTCACTTTCATTCATCAGGCTCTGACACGTTGCTGGTGCATTCTTAAGTCCGTCAGGCACAACATTGCACTGGTAGGTACTCCCGTCCACAACAAAACCACATACCTCTTTAGCACGCTCGGACAAAGTTACAAGCAACGACCACTCACGACATTCCTTATCCCTCAGATCCTTCGTCCACACGTAATCCAGCTCTGCTTGCACCATAGGCTGTCGAGCAGGATTTATACGGCAGGGAATTAAACTGAGCCTTGCACTATCTCCAGCCTGCATGTCGGATTCTACCCCGTACATCAGGCCTGGAGAAGCAACAAACATGCGAAAGTACTGCCATAGCCTAGCAAATAACTGCCTTGCACTGTCTCCACGAACAACATGCCTAGTGCCCTCCCACAACCCAGCCGAGACCGCAGCTTCTAACCTGTAGTCTCCCTCCTTCTCCACCTTCGTCCCTAGAACAGCCAGGTCATGAGAGGGACAATCAGTACCACCTGTGCAGTCACTCCCACAGTTCATTATTGCTAAGGCTTCCCCGCCGATACCGTACATGCGCACCCCCACATTCCTTGTGACGACATCTGCCTGCTCAGCATCACCGCTTTTAGAGACATGGCCAGATACAGTCGGTCTATGGTAGGGCTGTTGCATTAGACTAGAGCAACATTGGGAGGCTATGCGACGACCGGGCACTGCGATACCACAGCTGACCTTACCAATCTGCTCAATGTCCTCCTTTTGACCACCACCCTTGGCAGCCATGGGTCGACCCTGACCTGGCAACCATGCCAAAGCCTCGTCGCCCACCTTGAACCACCGAAACAACGAGGCTAACGGTCTTTTAACAGTCACGTGACCTGCCCGTGGAACATCTTGCACCGCCCGAGTTGTGAGACTCAGGGGCTCGGCACGACCAGTGGGGTATGAACCGAGCTGGTGCTGGAGTGCTGCACACTGCTGCTCAGGCAGGCGCTCTAGCGCTTCCACAGCCACCAGACTCGTGTCCCCCGCCCACGGCTCCGCCGAGACATAACAATCCCTACTCTCCTCCACCTGTGCCCTACTGCCCCCCTCTCCTTCTCCACCTTGGCCGCGGCAGACCAACGCAGGGACAGTAGGCTGCTCAGGTGGTTGCCTCACAAACTCCTCCAACAGGTTCACATGACATGCTTCCCCGTCCTCGTGTTTAATCTCGACAGCACCATTACCACACTTCTGAACTTCCGGATCCTCCAACTGCAGTTTACAAATATCTGAGGGAACCAACTTGTCTAGATGCTTCCGAAGCAACCCAAGTCCTTCCCCAATATCAAACTGAGCAACCCTTTCTTCTCTCCGTGTGCAACGTTGCTGCCTCGGAGTCTCTTCCGGCCCTACCTCCTCACTAGCTGTGACAGGTCCTGGGGCCTCTCCAGACTCTAACATAGGTGCCAATACTGAATCACCCAGGAGAGCCGCCGAGTCAAAACTCTTAAAACCAACTCCAGCTTTAGCCTCCTCCTGTTGATCGTTCCTCTGCTGGTCTGAAGACGGAGGACTAGGCTGTGACACTTTAGCTGCCCGAGCTCGGGTGACAACACACGCCATGGGTTGTGTCTGGCACCGCTCGACCCACTCTTGCTCTTCCCTACTCACGTCGGCCGTCCTCTCGGCAACGACTAAGGGTAGAACCTCAGAAGCGGGCATTGCAAAGTCGTTGCCGAGAAGAAGGTCGACGCCCTCCACTGGCAGTTTCTCCACAATCCCGACATCCAATTCACGTGTCACACCATCCACCTCCAACTCCAACCGCACCAGCGGGTATGACCGAGTTGCATTAATACCCTGCACCACTACCACCCGAGCCGCATTTATAGGGTAGCCAGTCAAGTTATTCATCAGAGTCTGGGAAGCACCTGTATCACGCAAGACCTCTACTCCATGCTTGCGCCCCGCCCACATCACGCAACCCCGTCCTCTATGGTCGCAAAAAACATCCTGAGCAGGGTTCGAGCCTCCCAGGTGCTTCTGCATTGGCTGTGCCTCAGCCTCTGACGAACTGCCCCGGGCAAACTCAGAAAACTTCGGAGACACACCAATGTTGCAGGCCAAAGACACAGCTGCTGTAGGTGGTTTGCTAGGACAGACTCTTGCAAAGTGCCCCTTTTCATGACAATGATAACACTCCAACTCCCCTCTGGGCTTCCCTTGGTACTGGGAAGGGCCCGGCCCCTTCTTAAATGGGACGGTGCTAGTCTTGTGGTCAGTCTTGGTATCATAACTCTTGTACTTGTTTGCATAAGATATATTACTAACTCGGGGGGGGTGGGGCGTCACGCCCCTTGTTACCTGCCTCACTACGCTGGGCAGACCCGCACCCACGAATTAATGATAGCCGGAGGTCAGCCATCTCAGCTGCCTCCTGTAGAGTTTTTGGATTCTTTTCTTTAATAGTTAAAGTCATTTCTGCACCTGTACACTTATAAAACTGCTCGAGCAGAAACAGCTCAGTCAACTGTTCGGCCGTCTCAGCTTTCTCAGAACGTGTCCAGTTTGTAAGTGCATCTTTTAAGTCCCGGGCATGTTCAAGAAAGGTCGCCTCCCTAGTCTTTGTAACACCCCGAAACTTCAATCGATATGTTTCTGGTTGCAACTCGTATGCCCGTAGGACAGCTCTCTTCAATACTGGGTAGTCAATGCAAGACTCTAAAGGCAGTGCATCATAAGCCTTCAGACCCTTACCCGTAAGTCTTGAGGAGACTAGAGCTGCCCACTTCTCTTCAGGCCAATTATGCTCCCTACACTTCTTCTCAAAACGATTAAAAAATTCTGTGACTTCAGTTTCACTAAATGCCGGCACCAACTTGACTAAGTGGGACAAGGACTGTTCTCTTACTTGGCCCTCACGGCCCATCCGAATCCCTGTCGACTCTGCACGAGTCTTATCTAAATCTATTTGAGCACAATATTTCTCTGAGTCGTACCTAAGCTCAGCCTCGTGCCTCCTAATCTCAGCCTCAATCTCCTTCTCCTGCTTCCTAGACTCAGCCTCAATCTCCTTCTCATGCCTCCTAGACTCATTCTCCATCTCCTTCTCATGCCTCCTAGACTCATTCTCCATCTCCTGCTTCCTAGCCTCATTCTCCATCTTAGCAAGCTCGAGTTTAAATATCATCTCAGGAGACAGGCCGGAAGAGGGAGCTGCCACTACTGAAGGAGGGGGGGCAAGAACTGGGGAACCACCATACGCACCGCCCGAGGGCACTCCAATCTTCCAATGCTCATCCCTCTGTGGGAGAGTGCTAACCTCCGGCAACTGAGTGGACGGCACTGTGGGAGTCGAGTGAGAGGGGATCTGGGGAGGAACCCCCCCAAACGCCCTCTCCTCCGAAACCCCATGTCGCCCACGCAACACCCAGGAAATCAGCTCCCCCTTGGACATCGCTGCTACATTGGATCTGCCCAAAACCTGGGCTATCAGGCGCAAGCCATAAACATTCACCCCAGTCAGCCTCTCCTCCGTCACATGGTACTGCTTACTCACAAAAAGTCTAGCATCCTCCTCACTAGTTACTAACGGCACCTCCTCACTTAGCATCTCTCGCTCCTCGTCAGTACTAGGGCCCGACATACTGAAGTTCACCAAAAAATTCTCGAGACAAAAGTGTTAAACTCCCTTATGCAAGCACTAATTACTAAATTAACTGGAGTCTCTTAAATGCTCTCCTAATTGCCTTACAAAAAAAAAATATTCTTCAATATGTACGCTAAAGTACGAACAAACAAATGTTGTACAACTCTGCAAAAAATTATACTGTTCACAAAATCCTAAGCAAGGTCGCCATTTGTTACGACCGGGCACTCGGGTACACTAGGGCTCTTACACAGGACTCGAGTATGGCTCGCTGCCACAACGGAAACACACGATCCCAACCCCAGAGTACTGCCAGCCGAACAAAAAACGCCACTACCCTCCAGAGTTCTATCTGCTATAACGGGGTATACAAGAACTCGGTACTAGCGTTTCACACAACAGACTAATAGCAAGACGGGAGTTATCTAGTCTGGTCAACAATCAAACAAAGAAGAAAGTACTACAACACTAAAGAATAGTGTTGGCCGAAGCCGAAGTAATCCACCCTTGAACTAAGAACTTAAGAAGTCCTCCACCCTCTACTTCGGATCGGCACTATTACGTTACGTTAAACAATAGTCCTCGAGCATCAAGCAAGGAATCTTCTGATAAGTTAGATGCTTCTCGAATACTCATAAGAAGTAAGTATCGGATTTTGAACAGCAATTTAATGAATAACTCACTGGTAATTAAAGGCTTTAAATTGACATAAGAAGAATTATAAGAATAAGCAATAGGATATGGCAAACATTAAGAAGAAGTACTCCGACAATGCACTGGCAATAGCCTACTAAGATTGTGCTCGTGGGCCACTAATCTCTGAAGTAGCTAAGCGTGCCACACATGAAATCAATAGTGCTTAAACAATAATATGCATAAGGAGAAGCTTCAATACTATACTGTATCTGCTGGTCGAGCAAAGTCTAGCTGGGATATCTAAGGTTAAGAGACAATGGCTGAGCAAGCGGCTCGTAGCCTAGCGAGGTCCTTAAGACTGTGCGGCCAAATTACGGTAATTGACGGGATGCTCTCTTGAGAGATCCAGATCACTAGTATCTGGTTCTCTCCTGGCGATCCTCTCAAAGTCAAGCAAATGAGATAGCACAGTGTTGGGTGGCACAGGCAAAAGCCCTCACTCGCAACACAGTGCTAAACTCCCACGGTACACAGTCAGAAAGACCACCTAGGCGTTCCACGTCTCCGTTGCAATTGTACTGGTTCAACCGCAACCTAGTACTCATAGGAAATCACAACTCAGAAACCCTATCCCAGTCTAGCATTGCCTAAACCAGCAGAAAACAGGAACATGAATAATCGCACACAGGGAAATGCATATACGAGTGCAACAAACATCAATCAATCCTATTCTAGTTAACCCTTCCAAAAATAGGCTATCTAACAGGCACTTATCTCGTGAGAACTCAAGCGATAATACTTTGGCTGACTAAATCTGCACCAAAGGGGTCATGGAGGTTAAACAGGGACGAGAAGAGAAGAAGATAGGCTGTTCAGAGAGTAGAGAAAGTTCACATCAGTCGGAAGAATATGGATAGTTGCAAGGGATATGAGAAGTCGCTTTGCCTGATGAGTTCTGAAGAATGGTGGCAAGAACCTCTCTTTTTATACTCGGCCCTCTAGCGGCATATCTCAAACTACTTAAGGACCGCCCACTAGCAATCGTTACGTCATATTCTCTCTCAATCTGGGATCGACAAAGGATTTCCCACGCGCTGAGAGGGAGGAAGGGAGGAGGGAGGAGGGAGTGAGGCCTACACACCTCGTGGCGCGCTCACTGGCCGTCGTTACATAACTCTCTCTCTCATCATTGTATATAAGTCCCACACACAATACTTATATCTAATGATATAAAATAGAACTCGTTGACTTAGAAGAAAACAAAATACATAATGATAATACTTATAGTACAACGGTTCACATAAACTGAGTTAGGAAACTCTACACAGACTACAGCCAAAGTTCCTGCCCTGACGATCCTAGCGAGGGTGGGGCCTGACTGGGCGTTCTGTACAGCATGCTCATACTCGACATGCGTCACACCAGGAAGTTAGGTCAGTCTCCCATACAAAAGAGTGGGAAGCTAGGCCAATCACCATCGAGCTTTCAAACCATCTCGACCTATCACCAGCCTCCATTCAACCAACAGCCAGACTTGTAGTATAACGAACAAATGCTTATGCAAGTTAGACATCAGAGACCGGAATGTTATAGAAACAAGTGGGGATACTAGGACCTCCCTTGCAGTACCGTTCCGGAGAACTCAACATAACCCCGAGAACCTAGAGATGAACAGAGATATCAACTTCATCATTAATAACCCCTGATTATCATAGAATCACGGAAGTTACAATTATCTCTTACCTAGACCACGTAACCACCATGAGAGTATTAAATAAAATACTTAAAATAATTATGTACAAACCTATAACCAATTAACCACCATGTAATTTTAGACTAAGTTTTACCTTCGCAAATTACATAACAACCATTCACTATATCCTTTTTGAATTGAGTGACTACAAGTTAAACCTAAGAAATAACTTGAACATAGTCTCACTGAAATTAAAGAAAGTATGCACCTCTACCTAAGCAATATTCCTAAGGCTGAAAAGCACGGAGTATCTAACTGAAGTAGAAACTGCCTCCCCCTCCCCCTCGAGACTACAGCGAGACCTGCTGTGTTCCTTCTGATGCCAGGACCTTGGATTCCTGTTCGTGAGAGGCAGTTCCCCCTGAAGTCCAGACAACCGAGTCTACGATCCACGTCGGCCAGACTTGCACTCGAACTACTATCCTATTAACCTACCCTAAGTGTCTCTGAGTGTCTTACGTTGTGATTATTGATGTGAAGGTAAGGTAAAATATGTGAGTATTCCAGTGCTAATTCTTATGTAGATCTGTGTCCAAGATTGATATTTATTGAGTTATGTATTAATCCTTCAGAAGCCAAATTAATTATTGAGTTAGATCTGTGCCATGCAAGATCTAGTTTTAACTTGTGTCTAACACCTTATAAATCGTATTACGCATACGTTACATACTCCTGTTAACTGATATCCAAGTCAAATACTCACAGATTTTCCTTGTTTATGTCCATTCTATTATGTATGTAACAAGTTGAAGTTGAAGTGTATATCATGTATCTATTCCCTACTCAAATCTAACTTTTACCTAGAACCTACGCTCAATTTCATATTTAATTAAACTCGGATTCTCATTCTTAAGAAGAAATATTATTGATTAGAATCATAATTTAAATCTAATTTCTTCGAAAACCCAATTTACGCTTTATGATCCTGTGCGTTAACTTGTTTATTCAGGAATAACTTATTTGCTTATTCTGCTATGAAATAGATAATTTCGATCCATCTCGTCTAGGAATTCTAGCTTTGTATAGATCTGTTATCTAATTCTTTCACCATCTCGAATACAACGCCAATTCGTTCTGTATTCCTTATAGGAATCTGTTAACTAGTTCAGAACTCCTTCATACCTTACCAGGTATTTCCAACTAAGTTCAACTTTGTTGTGTACGCCATATTTTACTATTAGTATTATTATAACTATTAGTACACGCTATTTTATTTATGCGTTCCTCAACCTCCTGTAGTCATGATCTCATTTGATTCAGGTCAGGTTGTATTCAACATTTAATATTTATTCAGTAGATCTAAATCATTAAATCTGAATTCCTCGGCCCGTGAGATTATTATTACCTATACAAAGTTAATAAATTGTATGTTCATAATATATTTCTTCTCGCAACAAACTAACTACGTAATTAATTGTAAAAACAGTTCAGCTCCCTTCTCCTTTTTAAATTAAAGTATTCTTTCATATTTCTTTGACGCCTCTCGTCTCGCGCTCTTGAACGATAACTATAGAAATCTTTGTGCGGTTAACCATATTGTTGAATAAACAATTCCCGAGTTCAAATCAATACTTCTTGAACTTATTTGAATACTTCATGATAGATACTCAACTCTCATAAATATTATTAGCAAGGTGTTATTCTATGTATATGTATGTCTATATATAATTGCATATTTCCACAGTAATACTATCCATTCGTTTATGTTCATTAGTATGTTATTCAGAGACCTTTGTGTGTTCTAAATATATTCAGTGATTTACTTACTATTGCTTATAATAGTTAAGTAAAGTTTAAGTTCACATTTCAGGTCCAGATATATATGTGATTAAGACACCTATTGTGTGATAACTAACTACACCAGATTTTCTTGCTACTCCCAAATAGTAGCTAAGTGAACCTAATGATCTCTTTCTATGCCATTTAATAAATGAGAGTATATAATTATCTATGGGTGTTTATTGTGTTTATTACAACCTGATTGAGTACATAATTGTGAATAGGAACGTGTGTTACGACCGGGCACTCGGGTACACTAGGGCTCTTACACAGGACTCGAGTATGGCTCGCTGCCACAACGGAAACACACGATCCCAACCCCAGAGTACTGCCAGCCGAACAAAAAACGCCACTACCCTCCAGAGTTCTATCTGCTATAACGGGGTATACAAGAACTCGGTACTAGCGTTTCACACAACAGACTAATAACAAGACGGGAGTTATCTAGTCTGGTCAACAATCAAACAAAGAAGAAAGTACTACAACACTAAAGAATAGTGTTGGCCGAAGCCGAAGTAATCCACCCTTGAACTAAGAACTTAAGAAGTCCTCCACCCTCTACTTCGGATCGGCACTATTACGTTACGTTAAACAATAGTCCTCGAGCATCAAGCAAGGAATCTTCTGATAAGTTAGATGCTTCTCGAATACTCATAAGAAGTAAGTATCGGATTTTGAACAGCAATTTAATGAATAACTCACTGGTAATTAAAGGCTTTAAATTGACATAAGAAGAATTATAAGAATAAGCAATAGGATATGGCAAACATATAAAAGAAGTACTCCGACAATGCACTGGCAATAGCCTACTAAGATTGTGCTCGTGGGCCACTAATCTCTGAAGTAGCTAAGCGTGCCACACATGAAATCAATAGTGCTTAAACAATAATATACATAAGGAGAAGCTTCAATACTATGCTGTATCTGCTGGTCGAGCAAAGTCTAGCTGGGATATCTAAGGTTAAGAGACAATGGCTGAGCAAGCGGCTCGTAGCCTAGCGAGGTCCTTAAGACTGTGCGGCCAAATTACGGTAATTGACGGGATGCTCTCTTGAGAGATCCAGATCACTAGTATCTGGTTCTCTCCTGGCGATCCTCTCAAAGTCAAGCAAATGAGATAGCACAGTGTTGGGTGGCACAGGCAAAAGCCCTCACTCGCAACACAGTGCTAAACTCCCACGGTACACAATCAAAAAGACCCCCTAGGCTTCCCACGTCTCCGTTGCAATTGTGCTGGTTCAACCAACCTAGCACTCATAGGAAATCACAACTCGAGGAACCCTATCCCAGTCTAGCATTACCTAAACCAGCAGAAAACAGGAACATGAATAATAGTACACAGGGAAATGCATATACGAGTGCAACAAACATCAATCAATCCTATTCTAGTTAACCCTTCCAAAAATAGGCTATCTAACAGGCACTTATCTCGTGAGAACTCAAGCGATAATACTTTGGCTGACTAAATCTGCACCAAAGGGGGTCATTGGTTAAAAAGGGACGAGAAGAGAAGAAGGTAGGCTGTTCAGAGAGTAGAGAAAGTTCACATCAGTCGGAAGAATATGGATAGTTGCAAGGGATATGAGAAGTCGCTTTGCCTGATGAGTTCTGATCTAAAAATGGCGAGACCTCCCTTTTTATACTCGGCCCCGTAGCGAGCATAACGGCAATCATGACGTCACATTCGCTCTCTCAATCTGGGATCGACAAAGGATTCCCACGCTCTTGATGAGGGGGGAGGGAGGGGGGAAGGAGGGAGGAGGGAGTGAGGCCTACACACCTCGTGGCGCGCACACTGTCCTCCGTTACATAACTCGCTCTCTCTCATCACATCATTATATATATATAAATCTCCCACACACAATACTTATATATAATGATTTAAAATAGAACTCGTTGACTTAGAAGAAAACAAAATACATAATGATAATACTTATAGTACAACGGTTCACATAAACTGAGTTAGGAAACTCTACACAGACTACAGCCAAAGTTCCTGCCCTGACGATCCTAGCGAGGGTGGGGCCTGACTGGGCGTTCTGTACAGCATGCTCATACTCGACATGCGTCACACCTCCCCCAAGATTTTACTTGCTCAACCCTGAGCTAAAATCTGATATACAGAACCCCATCAAACCCCTCACACCCAGCGACCGCATGGCACTAAAACAACGCTGAGTTTATCACTAAAACACATCTTAAAAAAAAATTCACATTTCATAACTCCTCCCAACAATAGTAAAAGACATAATATCATGCTCCCAGAGCGAGCTTACAGCAGCTCAGCCGTTTGATAGTTCGTGGACTACTCAAACACTACAGGCTATGACAAACTTATACAATTATCTATATCAAAAAGAAAGAGTTTTTATATGATTTTTATATTTTAATATGTTTTTTTCCGGCTGCACTATAAGGGCAGCCTATTTTCTTCTATACCAAACGCTCAACAATCCTGCTTTACGACCCAATACGCTGGGCTACAACCGCGAGCCAACAAGCACCAAGCGCAAAATACTACTCAAACCAAAGCAGGAGGCTACCCGTGTGTCAATTTACCCAGGATCATATACCCCTGAACGACCACATGCAACCTCGTTGTCACAACCGGCAATATGGCTTATGTCCAGGTTATATACCAATAACCTTAGTGACCACCTGGTCAGCCTCATATTCCGATTGTGAAACGGGTCCAAGATCTTGAGAGGGTAATGATCTGGGTAAACTACACCGACCGGACCATAGGCTGGAACATAGATCTCGAAATGCCCCAGCGCATCATTGTCCTTTTCACTTTCATTCATCAGGCTCTGACACGTTGCTGGTGCATTCTTAAGTCCGTCAGGCACAACATTGCACTGGTAGGTACTCCCGTCCACAACAAAACCACATACCTCTTTAGCACGCTCGGACAAAGTTACAAGCAACGACCACTCACGACATTCCTTATCCCTCAGATCCTTCGTCCACACGTAATCCAGCTCTGCTTGCACCATAGGCTGTCGAGCAGGATTTATACGGCAGGGAATTAAACTGAGCCTTGCACTATCTCCAGCCTGCATGTCGGATTCTACCCCGTACCTCAGGCCTGGAGAAGCAACAAACATGCGAAAGTACTGCCATAGCCTAGTAAATAACTGCCTTGCACTGTCTCCACGAACAACATGCCTAGTGCCCTCCCACAACCCAGCCGAGACCGCAGCTTCTAACCTGTAGTCTCCCTCCTTCTCCACCTTCGTCCCTAGAACAGCCAGGTCATGAGAGGGACAATCAGTACCACCCGTGCAGTCACTCCCACAGTTCATTATTGCTAAGGCTTCCCCACCGATACCGTACATGCGCACCCCCGCATTCCTTGTGACGACATCTGCCTGCGCAGCATCACCGCTTTCAGCGACATGGCCAGATACAGTCGGTCTATGGTAGGGCTGTTGCATTAGACTAGAGCAGCATTGGGAGGCTATGCGACGACCGGGCACTGCGATACCACAGCCGACCTTACCAATCTGCTCAATGTCCTCCTTTTGACCACCACCCTTGGCAGCCATGGGTCGACCCTGACCTGGCAACCATGCCAAGGCCTCGTCGCCCACCTTAAACCACCGAAACAACGAGGCTAACGGTCTTTTAACAGTCACATGACCTGCCTGCGGAACATCTCGCACCGTCCGAGTTGTGAGACTCAGGGGCTCGGCACGACCAGTGGGGTATGAACCGAGCTGGTGCTGGAGTGCTGCACACTGCTGCTCAGGCAGGTGCTCTAGCACTTCCACAGCCACCAGACTCGTGTCCCCCGCCCACTGCTTCGCCGAGACATGACAATCCCTACTCTCCTCCACCTGTGCCCTACTGCCCCCCTCTCCTTCTCCACCTTGGCCGCGGCAGACCAACGCAGGGACAGTAGGCTGCTCAGGTGGTTGCCTCACAAACTCCTCCAACAGGTTCACATGACATGCTTCCCCGTCCTCGTGTTTAATCTCGACAGCACCATTACCACACTTCTGAACTTCCGGATCCTCCAACTGCAGTTTACAAATATCTGAGGGAACCAACCTGTCTAGATGCTTCCGAAGCAACCCAAATCCTTCCCCAATATCAAACTGAGCAATCCTTTTTTCTCTCCGTGTGCAACGTTGCTGCCTCGGAGTCTCTTCCGGCCCTACCTCCTCACTAGCTGTGACAGGTCCTGGGGCCTCTCCAGACTCTAACATAGGTGCTAATACTGAATCAACCAGGAGAGCCGCCGAGTCAAAACTCTTAAAACCAACTCCAGCTTTAGCCTCCTCCTGTTGATCGTTCCTCTGCTGGTCGGAAGACGGAGGACTAGGCTGTGACACTTTAGCTGTCCGAGCCCGGGTGACAGCACACGCCATGGGTTGTGCCTGGCACCGCTCGACACACTCTTGCTCTCCCCCACTCACGTCGGCCGTCCTCTCGGCAACGACTAAGGGTAGAACCTCAGAAGCGGGCATTGCAAAGTCGTTACCGAGAAGAAGGTCGACGCCCTCCACTGGCAGTTTCTCCACAATCCCAACATCCAATTCACGTGTCACACCATCCACCTCCAACTCCAACCGCACCAGCGGGTATGACCGAGTTGCATTAATACCCTGCACCACTACCACCCGAGCCGCATTTATAGGGTAGCCAGTCAAATTGTTCATCAGAGTCTGGGAAGCACCTGTATCACGCAAGACCTCTACTCCATGCTTGCGCCCCGCCCACATCACGCAACCCCGTCCTCTATGGTCGCAAAAAACATCCTGAGCAGGGTTCGAGCCTCTCAGGTGTTTCTGCATTGGCTGTGCCTCAGCCTCTGACGAACTGCCCCGGGCAAACTCAGAAGACTTCGGAGACACACCAATGTTGCAGGCCAAAGACACAGCTGCTGTAGGTGGTTTGCTAGGACAGACTCTTGCAAAGTGCCCCTTTTCATGACAAAGATAACACTCCAACTCCCCTCTGGGCTTCCCTTGGTACTGGGAAGGGCCCGGCCCCTTCTTAAATGGGACGGTGTTAGTCTTGTGGTCAGTCTTGGTATCATAGCTCTTGTACTTGTTTGCATAATGTATATCACTAACTCGGGGGGGTGGGGTGTCACGCCCCTTGTTACCTGCCTCACTACGCTGGGCAGACCCGCACCCACGAATTAATGATAGCCGGAGGTCAGCCATCTCAGCTGCCTCCTGTAGAGTTTTAGGGTTCTTTTCTTTAATAGTTAAAGTCATATCTGCACCAGTACACTTATAAAACTGCTCGAGCAGAAACAGCTCAGTCAACTGTTCGGTCGTCTCAGCTTTCTCAGAACGTGTCCAGTTAGCAAGTGCATCTTTTAAGTCCCGGGCATGTTCAAGAAAGGTCGCCTCCCTAGTCTTCGTAACACCCCGAAACTTCAATCGATATGTTTCTGGTTGCAACTCGTATGCCCGTAGGACAGCTCTCTTCAATACTGGGTAGTCAATGCAAGACTCTAAAGGCAGTGCATCATAAGCCTTCAGACCCTTACCCGTAAGTCTTGAGGAGACCAGAGCTGCCCACTTCTCTTCAGGCCAATTATGCTCCCTACACTTCTTCTCAAAACGATTAAAAAATTCTGTGACTTCAGTTTCACTAAATGCCGGCACCAATTTGACTAAGTGAGACAAGGACTGTTCTCTTACTTGGCCCTCCCGGCCCATCCGAATCCCTGTCGACTCTGCACGAGTCTTATCTAAGTCTATCTGAGCACAATATTTCTCGGAGTCGTATCTAAGCTCAGCCTCGTGCCTCCTAGTCTCATCCTCGTGCCTCCTAGTCTCATTCTCCTGCTTCCTAGACTCAGCCTCAATCGCATACCTCCTAGACTCAGCCTCGATTGCATACCTCCTAGACTCAGCCTCCATCTCCTTCTCATGCCTCCTAGACTCATTCTCCATCTCCTGCTTCCTAGCCTCATTCTCCATCTCCTGCTTCCTAGCCTCATTCTCCATTTTAGCAAGCTCGAGTTTAAATATCATCTCAGGAGACAGGCCGGAAGAGGGAGCTGCCACTACTGAAGGAGGGGGGGCAAGAACTGGGGAACCACCATACGCACCGCCCGAGGGCACTCCAATCTTCCAATGCTCATCCCTCTGTGGGAGAGTGCTAACCTCCGGCAACTGAGTGGACGGCACTGTGGGAGTCGAGTGAGAGGGGATCTGGGGAGGAACCCCCCCAAACGCCCTTTCCTCCGAAACCCCATGTCGCCCACGCAACACCCAGGAAATCAGCTCCCCCTTGGACATCCCTCCTACATTGGATAGACCCAAAACCTTGGCTATCAGGTGCAAGCCATAAACATTCACCCCAGTCAGCCTCTCCTCCGTCACGTGGTACCGCTTACTCACAAAAAGTCTAGCATCCTCCTCACTAGTTACTAACGGCACCTCCTCACTTAGCATCTCTCGCTCCTCGTCAGTACTAGGGCCCGACATACTGAAGTTCACCAAAAAATTCTCGAGACAAAAGTGTTAAACTCCCTTATGCAAGCACTAATTACTAAATTAACTGGAGTCTCTTAAATGCTCTCCTAATTGCCTTACAAAAAAAAATATTCTTCAATATGTACGCTAAAGTACCAACAAACAAATGTTGTACAACTCTGCAAAAAATTATACTGTTCACAAAATCCTAAGCAAGGTCGCCATTTGTTACGACCGGGCACTCGGGTACACTAGGGCTCTTACACAGGACTCGAGTATGGCTCGCTGCCACAACGGAAACACACGATCCCAACCCCAGAGTACTGCCAGCCGAACAAAAAACGCCACTACCCTCCAGAGTTCTATCTGCTATAACGGGGTATACAAGAACTCGGTACTAGCGTTTCACACAACAGACTAATAACAAGACGGGAGTTATCTAGTCTGGTCAACAATCAAACAAAGAAGAAAGTACTACAACACTAAAGAATAGTGTTGGCCGAAGCCGAAGTAATCCACCCTTGAACTAAGAACTTAAGAAGTCCTCCACCCTCTACTTCGGATCGGCACTATTACGTTACGTTAAACAATAGTCCTCGAGCATCAAGCAAGGAATCTTCTGATAAGTTAGATGCTTCTCGAATACTCATAAGAAGTAAGTATCGGATTTTGAACAGCAATTTAATGAATAACTCACTGGTAATTAAAGGCTTTAAATTGACATAAGAAGAATTATAAGAATAAGCAATAGGATATGGCAAACATATAAAAGAAGTACTCCGACAATGCACTGGCAATAGCCTACTAAGATTGTGCTCGTGGGCCACTAATCTCTGAAGTAGCTAAGCGTGCCACACATGAAATCAATAGTGCTTAAACAATAATATACATAAGGAGAAGCTTCAATACTATGCTGTATCTGCTGGTCGAGCAAAGTCTAGCTGGGATATCTAAGGTTAAGAGACAATGGCTGAGCAAGCGGCTCGTAGCCTAGCGAGGTCCTTAAGACTGTGCGGCCAAATTACGGTAATTGACGGGATGCTCTCTTGAGAGATCCAGATCACTAGTATCTGGTTCTCTCCTGGCGATCCTCTCAAAGTCAAGCAAATGAGATAGCACAGTGTTGGGTGGCACAGGCAAAAGCCCTCACTCGCAACACAGTGCTAAACTCCCACGGTACACAATCAAAAAGACCCCCTAGGCTTCCCACGTCTCCGTTGCAATTGTGCTGGTTCAACCAACCTAGCACTCATAGGAAATCACAACTCGAGGAACCCTATCCCAGTCTAGCATTACCTAAACCAGCAGAAAACAGGAACATGAATAATAGTACACAGGGAAATGCATATACGAGTGCAACAAACATCAATCAATCCTATTCTAGTTAACCCTTCCAAAAATAGGCTATCTAACAGGCACTTATCTCGTGAGAACTCAAGCGATAATACTTTGGCTGACTAAATCTGCACCAAAGGGGGTCATTGGTTAAAAAGGGACGAGAAGAGAAGAAGGTAGGCTGTTCAGAGAGTAGAGAAAGTTCACATCAGTCGGAAGAATATGGATAGTTGCAAGGGATATGAGAAGTCGCTTTGCCTGATGAGTTCTGATCTAAAAATGGCGAGACCTCCCTTTTTATACTCGGCCCCGTAGCGAGCATAACGGCAATCATGACGTCACATTCGCTCTCTCAATCTGGGATCGACAAAGGATTCCCACGCTCTTGATGAGGGGGGAGGGAGGGGGGAAGGAGGGAGGAGGGAGTGAGGCCTACACACCTCGTGGCGCGCACACTGTCCTCCGTTACATAACTCGCTCTCTCTCATCACATCATTATATATATATAAATCTCCCACACACAATACTTATATATAATGATTTAAAATAGAACTCGTTGACTTAGAAGAAAACAAAATACATAATGATAATACTTATAGTACAACGGTTCACATAAACTGAGTTAGGAAACTCTACACAGACTACAGCCAAAGTTCCTGCCCTGACCATCCTAGCGAGGGTGGGGCCTGACTGGGCGTTCTGTACAGCATGCTCATACTCGACATGCGTCACACGTGTTCGATGTGTTCCTGTTGAGCATATATTGAGTCTAAAAGTCCATAGTTGGATTTGAGTGAAGACAACAACGACGTTAAATTGCATTACAACCCGGCATAACAACTCTCCTCAGTACGCTTACAAACCTCTTACCCTGCTGCACTCTGCCCTGTATCTCAATCTTCAGACATCAATCCTTACTTAACACTGCCTGATACTTAACATTGTTGCTGCGTGCCCGTCACCAAACGGACACCGAAATCCAGTTAATATATTATGTCATAGGAGTGAGGTAAACGAATGCAGGCAGCATGGGACCCCTTCGTCCGTGGCCCACCATAGCTGGGCAAAAAACATTAAAAAAAAACTCTCATTATTAGATATTTGGGCCGATCTTTACAAGAAAGTTGCAAGACAACCAGACGTTGTGCAAAGTTGTTGCAGGTGTCATTGGAAAGCTACATTATTGTACATACACGGATATATAATTGTATTACGTTTTGACTCTTTTTTGTTTTTTATGCTTGCAAATGTGCAGGAAAGAATGTTACTAAGGGCTAAATGCTAAGGGTTAAATTATCTTATATTCTCCATTCTCCTTTAAGCCGTATATCACAGTTGGTTATCCCAATCTTCTCAATGACCATAACTTTGCTCTTATCCAGCAATAGCCTGTTATGAAAAGAAGTAAACTTTTTGTAAAATAAGAAAAGAAGAAGAGGCATGCTGAGGAAAGGAAAGTAAATAAGGTGGAGAGAATGGGGAGTCTTCCGCTGAAGACGGACCAAGATTATTATGAATATTTGAGAGACCAAGGGAAGGAAAGATACTAATCGGAGCGAACATCTTTGATTGGCTTCTTTGATTGTTGTATATACTGTATACTTGTATAGTATTAGAGGTAATATATTTTTAGTTTTTGTGAAATGATGATGATGGATATATTTGTATATTCTTCGTCTTCGGTCTATCATACCCCATTCCTATAACCTAATTAAATTAAGATCTGGTGTCTAAACGTGATTATCCAACTAACCAACTAACCTACCACTCATTGAATTGTAAGGAACACAAGGTAAAGCAAATTGTGGCTTTTATCCATCTGTTAAATATAAATGTAATCGAAGGAAGTTACTGATTAGAAGGAAAAGATATAAACTGATGAAGTAAAGCATACAACATGAACAATAAATCAAGATCAAAATGCATGTAGAAGTCACACACTCAGGCAGCCTCATGAACAAGAAAGCAAAGGCTAGTAGTAAATAGTGAAGTGGTAGAATGGCGGGGGCAGAAAGTGTAAAAGATAGTTCGTGCAAGCCGGGGAAACAATATATTACAAGGTGGTGGTGCATGGGTTGAGATAAACATTACAAATAATCGCCAATTTTTTTTTTTTTCTATGTGATTGAGGGAGGCAAAAGGCAGAACTGCCTATAGCAAGTGCCTCCCCCATAGTTGAAAGAGTGACAGGGCCAAAATCAAGGGACGTTCGAGCCAAAATGCCTGGACACACGGAGTTTGAAGCAATTTAAGTCATAGGAAAAAGGGAAAGACTGATTCTGGGAGAGAGTTCCAGAGCTCAGCTGTTGAGTAGAAGAAAGACTGAGAGTAACATTTCACTCTCGGGTTGGAGAGTTGCACAGAGTAGGGGTGGGATTGAGTTGCAAGACGGGTACCACGTGCCCTACGTAAAGGAGGTGGTATACACTGGGAAAGCTCTGAGGAACACTGTGATTATTTTAGTAGCGATAGAATAGCGAGAGAGATGTAACATTGCGGCGGAGAGAGAGAGATTGCAGAGAGTTGGTGAGTGGACGGGAGTTAATGATACGAAAGGCCTTCCTTTCAACTTTGTCTAGGAGAGCGGTGTGAGAGGAACCTCCCCACACATGTGATCAATACTCAATACAAGGACGCACTATGCTCCTGTACAGAGCAAGAAACTATGCAGGGGAAAAGAACCCCCTACGGCGGTTGAGCACACCCAGCTTCTGGGAGGCTGCCTTAGCAAGACTGGTAATATGGTTCTTCCAACTGAGAGCAGAAGAAAAAGAGACACCAAGAATATAGAGAGAAGATGAAGGGTTGATTTTTGTATTGTTGAAGAATAAGGGATAGTCCGCTGGGAGTTCCTTACGGGTAGATAGATGGAGAAATTGGGTTTTAGAAGCATTAAAGGTAACAAGGTTTTCTCTGCCCCAATTTGAGATAGTATTTAGATCAGAATTTAAGAGTTCTATGGCTTCATTACGTTTGTCATTGAGGGATTGCTGGCTGGGGCGTTCTGAAAAATTAATGGAGTAGTGTAAGGTCGAGTCATCTGCGTAGGAATGGATAGGAATTGAGGTACAGTTGAGGAGATAATTTATAAAAATTAGAAAGAGAATAGGAGATAGGACAGAGCCCTGAGGAACACCGGAGTTTATAGGGTGAGGAAGTGAACAATGGCCGTCCACAACCAAGGCTATGGAACAGCCGGAAAGGAAATTAGAGACAAAGGCACAGATGGAGGGATAGAAACCGAAGGAGGGTAGTTTAGAAATTAAAGATTTGTGCCAGACTCTATCGAAGGCTTTCGATATGTCTAGTGCAATAGAAAAAGTCTCACCGAAGTCCCGAAAGGAGGATGACCAAGAGTTAGTAAGATATGAAAGAAGATCACCAGTAGAGCGACCCTTAAGGAAGCCATACTGGCGATCTGAGAGCAGATTATGAGAAGAGAAATGCTTAAGAAATTTGGAAGCAAGAATAGTTTCAAAAACTTTAGAAAGACATGAGATGAGAGCAATTGGACGATAGTTGGAGGGTTGAGAGCGGTCACCCTTCTTTGGGACAGGTAGAACGTGAGCAAACTTCCAGCATGAAGGGAAGACGTTAGAAGGATAGACAGAGACGAAAGAGCTTGCCTCGGCAGGGAGTCAGCACGGAAGCACAGTTTTTGAGAACAACAGGAGGAACACCGTCCGGACCGTACGCCTTATTAGTATTAAGCCCAGAGAGGATAGAAAGTAAATCCTTAGAAGAGATTAGGATATTAGGCATAATTAAGAGAGAGGAGGGTGGAGAGGGAGGAATAGCACCGGAATCATCCAAGGTGGAGGTTCTAGCAAAAGTTTGAGCGAAGAGTTTAGCTTTGTCAGAGGAAGAAGTGATAGTTGTGCCATCAGAATGGGAAAGGGGAGGGAAAGACGAGGAAGTGAAATTGTTGGAGAAGTTTTTGGCTAGATGCCAGAAAGCTTGGGAAGAGCTAGAGTTGGATAGTTCAGTGCATTTATTATTGATGAAAGAGTGTTTGGCAAGTCGAAGAACAGATTTGGCTTGATTCCGGGCAAAAACATAGGAGGAATGAGAGTCTTGAGTTTTAAGGCGTTAGTACCGTTTGAATGCTTCCTCCTTATTGCTGACAGCAGTAGAACAGGCATGAGTAAACCAAGATTGTTTAGCATTAGTCTGAGAGAAAGAGAATGGAATGTATGCTTCCATGCCCGATAGGATTACCTCGGTAATGCGTTCAGCATTCTGTCCCCTACCACAGAAGCAGAAATCATTCCATGGGAAATCAAAGAAGTACTGCCGGAAAGCCTCCCAGTCGGCAGCGCCAAAGTGCCACAAGCGCCGCCGGCTAGGAGGATCAGGTGGCCGTACTGGAGAGATAGGACAGGTGACAGAGATAAGTTTATGGTCGGAGGAGCCCAAAGTAGAGAAAAGATCGACAGTATAAGAAAAAGGGTTAGAAGTTAGGAACAAGTAAAAAATGTTGGGCCGATCTCCGATGCGATCCGGGATACGGGTGGGTTGCTGAACTAACTGCTCTAGGTCATTTATGATAGAAAAGACGTAGGCTTGTTCACCAGGTGGGTCAGTAGTGTGAGAGGAGAGCCATTGGCGGTGGTGAACGTTGAAATCTCCTAAGATGGAGATTTCTGAGAAAGGAGAAATGGATAGAATGTGTTCCACTGTAGAATTTAGATAGTCAAAGAATTTGGAAAAGTTGGTAGAGTTAGGGGAAAGATAGACAGCACAGAAATATTAAGTAAGAGAATGACAGGAAAGTATGAGCCATAAAGTAGAGAATTCAGAGGAGACGAAATCAGGAACACGAGAGCAAGTGAGTTTGTTGTGCACATATGCACAATATCTGCCTTTGGCCTTAAAACTAGGATAGAGAAAGTAGGAGGATACAGAGAAGGGGTTGCTGGATGTTGCTACAGACACCTGAGTTTCGGTGAGGAAGAGAAGATCAGGTTTGTAGGAGGAGAGATGGTGTTCAACAGAGTGAAAGTTAGAGGAAAGTCCGTGAATGTTGCAGAAATCAATAGAAAGAGTAACAGGCCGAGGTCCAGGTAATTTTGTGGAGTCGTCAGGGATGGTGCCCCCCCCCCACCACCCCCCCCCCCCCCCCCCACCCCCCCCCGGGGACTCCAAGGCTGGGCTGAAATTCATAATTTTAAACATTTTGGTGTGGAGAAATGAAGTGTGGTGTGCATATTTAGTTTAGTGAAGTGGATAGGAGGAGGAGATGATTGTGAGAGCTAACCTGCACATAATTATCTTGCAAAATGCAATGGCACTGAAATAATTATAAATAATGGTATAAAGGATATTGTACATCGTTCTCATCCTGACTGGATGGTAGATTTGAAATGGTTGTTCTAGACGATCTACAAAATCCTGTATACCATTTTTTTTTTTTTTTTTTTTTTCTATGTGATTGAGGGAGGCAAAAGGCATAACTGCCTATAGCGAGTGCCTCCTCCATAGTTGAAAGAGTGACAGGGGCAAAATCAAGGGACGTTCGAGCCAAAATGCCTGGACACACAGAGTTTGAAGCAATTTAAGTCATAGGAAGTGGGAAAAACTTATTCTGGGAGAGAGTTCCAGAGCTCAGCTGTTGAGTAGAATAAAGTTTTGAGAGTAACGTTTCACTCTTGGGTTGGAGAGTTGCACAGAGTAGGGGTGGGATTGAGTTGCAAGACGGGTACCACGTGCCCTACGTAAAGGAGGTGGTATGCACTGGGATAGCTCTGAGGAACACTGATTATTAGAGTAGCGATAGAATAGCGAGAGAGATGCAACATTGCGGCGGAGAGAGAGAGATTGCAGAGAGTTGGTGAGTGGACGGGAGTTAATGATACGAAAGGACTTCCTTTCAACCTTGTCTAGGAGAGCGGTGTGAGAGGAACCTCCCCACACATGTGAACAATACGCAATACAAGGGCGCACTATGCCCCTGTACAGAGCAAGAAGCTGTGCAGGGGAAAAGAACCCCCTAAGGCAGTTGAGCACACCCAGCTTCTGGGAGGCTGCCTTAGCAAGACTGGTATTATGGTCCTTCCAAATGAGAGCAGAAGAAAAAGACACACCAAGAATATTGAGAGAAGATGAAGGGTTGATTTTTGTATTGTTGAAGAATAAGGGATAGTCCGCTGGGAGATCCTGATGGGTAGATAGATGTAGAAATCGGGTTTTGGAAGCATTAAAGTTAACAAGGTTTTCTCTGCCCCAATTGGAAATATTATTTAGATCAGAATTTAAGAGTTGTATGGCTTCATTACGTTTGTCGTTGAGGGATTGCTGGCTGGGGCGTTCTGAAAAAGTAATGGAGTAGTGTAAGGTTGAGTCGTCTGCGTATGAATGGATGGGAATTAAGGTACAGTTAAGGAGATCATTTATAAAAATTAGAAAGAGAATAGGAGATAGGACAGAGCCCTGAGGAACACCAGAGTTTATAGGGTGAGGAAGTGAACAATGGCCGTCCACAACCGCGGCTATGGAACGGCCGGAAAGGAAATTAGAGACAAAGGCACAGATGGAGGGATAGAAACCAAAGGAGGGTAGTTTAGAAATTAAAGATTTATGCTAGACTCTATCGAAGGCTTTTGATATGTATAGTGCAATAGAAAAAGTCTCACCGAAGTCCCGAAAGGAGGATGACCAAGAGTTAGTAAGATATGAAAGAAGATCACCAGTAGAGCGACCCTTAAGGAAGCCATACTGGCGATCTGAGAGCAGATTATGAGAAAAGAAATGCTTAAGAAATATGGAAGCAAGAATAGTTTCAAAAACTTTAGAAAGACAAGAAATGAGAGCAATTGGACGATAGTTGGATAATCACTATTTCAGTGACATTGTATTTTGCAAGATAATTCTGTGAAGGTTGGTGATTATTATTCCATGTTTATCTCAACTCCTGCACCACCACCTTTAAAGTTCAACCTGAGAATGTGATATATCATTGGGATAAATCACAGATTGTGTATCTCTGTTCGTGGTTTGGTTTGCTCCTCCTTTACCCTTGCTAGAATATATTACTAGTCGTTTTGCTCATAGTTTGTTCGTCTTACACAATAGGATAAAACATTTTCTGTAGACCCATAAACATAATGCAATTCTTCCTATCATACGTAAATCTGTATTTGTCAAACAATCTATATTGGTCTTCAGTATAGACTGTTGTAGTGGAATTCATTGTATTTACAATGACATGAGTACATATATTATGCTATCTGCCTCTTTTATTTATAAATACTCGCTTTATCTATATGTCATTTTGCAGAATTAAGTATATCATTAACTTTCCCAACAATGTCAGACTGGTTAAGCTATTCACATTTGTATATTATGTGTGTGAACACTGGCAAATTAGTCGAGAACCCACACTTTTCGTATCCTCCACTTTTGCAGAATTGGGTATCCATTTGTTGTGTCTAACAAACATGTGAGTAGGAGTAAAAATGCCATTTCCGTTTTTACATCCGTAGACTTTATTGAGAGAAAAAACCCACTGCCATTTTCGTTTTTACATCCGTAGACTTTATTGAAAAAGCCACTGCCATTTCCGTTTTTACATCCGTAGACTTTATTGAAAAAGCCCCTGCCAGAAAAAAAACCCTGCCATTTTCGTTTTTACATCCATAGACTTTATTGAAAAAGCCCCTGCCAGAAAAAATGGGTCCAAAATGGCGACGGTTGTCCGGTAGTGACCAGTTAGGGGTAACCTGAGAAGTGTCCAAAAATGGCGACGGTTGTCCGGTAGTGGTGGAAAAGGTGACCTACCTGAGTGGGAGTGGCATCTGATAAATCAGTCCTCGTGGGAATTATAAAAGGCAAATACTGTCACAACTTTCATACATCCTTACTATTTTAAATATGACCGTCTCTCTCTATCTTTCTATCTCTCTCATTGTACACACACACACACACACACACACACACACACACGGTGCCCCGCCTACTCCTCTGGACCTCATTCGTGATCAAGTGTCAAGATAAACCTAGCCTAGTCTAACCTAGCCTAACTCTTTCTCTCTCTCTCCCTAACCTAGCCTAAACTAACCTAACCTAGCCTAGCCTAATCTAACCTAACCTAACCTAGCCTAACCCTTTCTCTCTCTCTCTCTCTGTATCTCTCTCTTTCATCATATTTTTCCACGCTATTCTTAGAGTTCAGATTTCAAGATACCAAGCCACCTGATTTCACCCATCTCCGTACCAAAAATACTTTTGGGTCACCTGCTCCCATAAATCAGTCTACTATCTATATCTCTATCTCTATCTATATAGGTCTGACAGCGACCCTTTCTTTCATCATATTTTTTCCACGCTATTCTTAGAGTTCAGATTTCAAGATACCAACCTTTATATCTCCTGACACCGCCCCCTCCGTACCAAAATACTTTCGACCTGCCTACACCCATAAACCAACATTTACCTCAACTTATCTTATTTCCATATTTATAGTGGGGTCACTATTCTTAATGAGCTTATCCTTTTTTATGTATCTCCTCATCGTTTCTCCCTCCACCACCCAAGTTCTAAAAAATAATGTCTTAAAGATCAATAGGCATCCTCTCGCCTTCCCATACATAAAGACAGCCTGACCTACCTCATGCACACAGAACAGAACAAATGAGCGACCTAGTTAGATGTTCCCAGTGTGGGGTATCCTCCACACGGGGGCATCTATGTATCAGATGTTCCTGGTGCGAGGGATATCAACCCCTAGACAACATGGAGAGACACCGTCAAAAATGCATCCCAAACGGCATTGGCATTGGTTACAAAGGAATATCTCTATCTAAGGGTAAGTGTTATACTCTACTTGTTCTATACCGTACCGGTATATATAAAACATTTACATGTGAACCCCATGATATGATTTGTTTAAATTAATGTGAACCCGGTATATATCCAAATATTATAGTTATTATATTATTCGTATAGTACCCTTAGTCCCCTTTTTCTTATTATTTATTATTATTATGGGTGCTATTATTATACAATGCATTAGTGTGTATTCACCTAAAAACCCTATTTCACTCCAATTACAGATCAGGCTCAGGTGATATCACAACCAAACAGCCCCAACACCCCCCCGTCTTCATCGAGTGAAAGCTCGGTGGTCTCACCGTCACCGATGATTGGCTGGCGTGCTCGCAACCCACCGGTACCACCAGGAAGTCGAAAGAGAAAGAGAATACCCCTACCCACACCTAGTGAGTATTCTTAAATAATCAATAGTAAGAAAATATATCAGTATGCACATGTGTACGCATGTGAAATGTGTGTATGTATGTGTGTATGTACTGTATGTATGTGTGTATGCATGCGTGTGTACATGTGTGTATATGTGCGCACGGTATAATGAAATGTTAAACTATTCCAACCATTCGGTTATCTTGCAAGTGGACTACATACATAATAATAATATATACCTGTATATACATACATAAAATTACCCGAAATGAATGATCTGAACTGTAATTGTGATGTAAAACCTTATATTTTCTTTCTCCCACAGATATCCTCAACCCACCAAAATCAGGCTCCAGTTGTAATGCTCCAGGGGGCAGTGCACCCCAACCCGGACCTAGTGGTACTACACTAGGAAGTCAAAAGAGAAAGAGAATAACCCCACCTACACCTAGTGAGTATTCTTGAATATATATCAATAGGAGAAAATATATCTATATACACACGTGTATGTATATGCGCATAGTATAGTGAAATTATCAACTATGCTGTCTTCTTACAAGCGGACAATAAATATAATTACATTAAATGAACGCTTCACAAAAATAAATGTTTTTAGTGAGTATTCTTGAATATACTGTATATCAATAGGAGGAAAATATATCTATATACACACGTGTATGTATATGTGCATAGTATAGTGCAATTATCAACTATGCTGTCCTCTTACAAGCGGACAATAAATATATATACCTTAAATGAACACTTCACAAAAATAAATGTGATTAACTGTAATTGTGATGTAAAGCCTTATATGTTCTTTCTCTTGCAGATATCTCCAATTCACCACAACCAGGGTCCAGCTGTAATGCACCAGGACCCAGTGCACCCCAGCCCGGACCTAGTGGTACTACACAGAATCAACAACAACACCAGCACAGAGGGAAAGAAGGAAGGGGGATCGGCCACGCTTCATCTAAACCAGGCGGGGGTAATTCACCACAACCGGGTCCCAGTGGTGTTAAGCCCCCCCCGCCGTCATCTCCCCTGTTCTTCCTCAGACTCTGGCTCTGACTCGGAAGGAGAAACCTCCCCACATGTCCGGGAAATAGTAGACTACTTTGACAATGCCATGATTCAAATTGATCTTTCCGTGCCCCCGTGTGATGCAGATGATATACATTTTTTTTTTGCAAACAACAGGGGACACATGGCTTCGATCATAGAGTCAGTATTCAATCGTTACCCCAAAGCTAAACCCCCTGCTCTAAAATCATACGTGGACATGACCCTTCGCTTAATCGCACAAAATCCCGATAGCGATGATCCTACCTACAAAGACAAATTTATACGTAGTGAAATACAGATCATTAGTTTTGACGAAATTGAAAATTATATCGACTACTTGATTGAATATTTTACCACACGTTTCGAACATGAAATGTTAGAGGAAGAGGGTAGTGGCTTTGTGCTAGATGAAATAGTGAATGTTAGGTTTTTCTTCGGCTTAGTACAGCTGAATTCCAGACTCGGGGAGTATGTACCCTACCCCAAGGGTATTCCAGGAAAAAGCCAGATCATTAATCCGTCGGGCCCCACAGATTGCGTTCTCCAGGTCATTTCAGCGTACCAGTACCTAAAAACTAATGTGGACAACCCCATCAGAGGACAATGGGAAAATATTTGCCGTCAATATGTGAATATGGGTAACATTGAAGGCACCGTAGCCTGGGAGGAGCTTCGACAACTTGAGACCCTCAATAATATCTGCATTCGTATTTACAGTCTCGAAAAAGTGGCAGCTAAGAGAGGTGAAATTGTCCTAGTGCGAAAGGCGGCCAAAGACAAGGAAGTTGTTCACTGTTTGCTGTTGGGGAATAGACATTTAGCATTCATTAAAGACTTTAACAAGTACATGAACCTGTTCACACATTCACGGCTACCTAAGAAGTTTTGCAATATATGTCTGCACCCGTGCAACAATGAAAGAGAGTTGGGAGAACACAGAGAAACATGTCCAGTAAGTCTCACCAAGCTAAAATTCCCCCCACCCGGGGCTACATTAAAATTCATGAATCCGGGTAAGGCATATGAACCGTCTTACATCGCCTTTTATGACTTTGAAAGCATGCTAGTAAAGCCCCCTATAGATGCAGCCAAGTGCGTTCAACGACAACATTTCGCCATAGCCTATGCTTATATAATTGTAAATAGGGCAGGGGAGACAGTTGAATGTGGATCGTACTGTGGAAATAATGCTGTGAACCACTTTATCGAGACGATGAAACAATCATGGAGAAAGTGGAAATTTTGTAATGGGTATCACAAGATAAAAATGAGTGAGCAAGATCTATTACACCATAAGAATCAAAGTCACTGCGAACTTTGTCAACAAGCATTTCCAAAGGGTAAAGGAAATGGAAGTAAACACCATGATCACGAGAAACCGGGCATGAACTACATAGGTGCATATTGCCGTAAGTGTAATCTTTTAATGAAAAACCAAAAGCTCCAACTCACCCTCATCGCTCATAATGCAAACTATGACCTGTCACTCATATTACATGAACTAACAACCCCTGTGAAAAAAATAAAAATAATTCCCAAGCATTCTGCTCAAAAATACCATGAAGTTATTATTGACGATCTCAGATTTATTGATAGTTATGCGTTCATGTCGGGTTCGCTCGCTGATTTAGCCCAGCAATTTATAAACAGTGAGAATGAGCCTAGATACGTGCTTAGCATGCTGAAGGATGTGCCCCCCCGTGCTTTACCCTTACTAATCAAGGGTAAACAAGTGATGTGCTATGATTACCTGGACTCGCAGCAGCGTCTTTCTGAAACTCAACTCCCCCCTCGTGAAGCATTTTTTAACCATCTCCACCAGACTGAACTTCCACCGAGTGACTATGAGCATGCTCAGACTGTTTGGAAAGAGTCTGGATGCAAAACCCTCAAGGATTATCTAGTCCTCTATGTCAGAGTAGACGTGGGAATCTTGTGTGACGTCTTCCTCGAGTGGCGTGGCATCCTAAAAAAACAGTGGCGATTAGACCCCGTGAACTACGTCTCCCTCCCCGGGTTCGCCTATGACTCTTTTTTGTTGACAACACAGAAGGAATTGGAAGTACTCAGCAACCCTGAAATTTACCAACGCATTCAGAATAATGTACGTGGGGGGTTCACAAGTGTTATGCGTCGTTACGTGCAAGCCAACAACATTTACACAAACCCCGAGTTCAATCCCAACAGTGATAAGAGTACATTCCTCGCGTACGTAGATTTTAATAGTCTGTACCCGACCGTAATGGAAGAGAAACTGCCTTGTGGGGAAATGCGAGAACTCAATGAAACTGAACTTGAGACATTCCTAAATGTCGACTTAAGCCGGCATGTAACCGACGGTGATGACGGGTACCTCATTCTGTGCGACACTGAGGCCATCTCACGAGAAGTCATCGAGAAGACAGACGATCTCTCATTGATCATCCGGCAGCAAAATATAACAAACCGAGATGTATCACAAACCACCCGGGACTTGTACGCGGAAGAAAACCGTGCAGCGCCTAGCAAGAACGTGAAACTAATAGGGACACATGCGGCTCAAGAAAATATGCTCTTCGCATTACCGCTTTTGAAACTACTGATCCAACTCGGGCTTGTTGTCAAAAGGGTTCGTACAGTGTATACGTTCAAACAGGAACCTTTTCTCGCTGATTTTATCAGAGGAAATATAGAAGCCAGAAAAAACGCTACGTGTCCTATCAAGAAGAACGCGATAAAGTGTATTTCCAATAGCATTTTTGGACGCTGTCTAATGAACGTGGCAAAGTATGATGAAGATGTTGAAATTGTAGGTGACCGCGATCGTTTCATGAAATTGGTGCGGAGCCCATATTTTAAACGCGTTATGCCTCTTAACCCGGAGCGGGTAGTGGTGGTTCGGAATAAAAATCCACCATGGTGAATCATCCAAACTACATTGGGTACTATATCCTCGAGCTGTCCAAAGTACGTCTCTATGATTTTTTTTACAATGAAATGAAGGCTAACTACGGTGACAGAGTGAAACTAGTGTACTGCGATACAGATTCTTTAATAATGGTCATTGAAACACCCGACCTATTTGCCGAGTATGCCAAAGAACCACTAAAAAGCTACATGGATACAAGTAACTTTTCCCCCTCTCACCCTCTTTACAGCACAGTCAACAAGGGTAAACTCGGCCTCCTCAAGTCAGAAGTTGGGGAACGGGTCATTTCCGAGTTTGTAGGTGTGCGACCCAAGTGCTACTCTATCCTTTTGACAGACGGCGACCGGTTGAGTTCGGCTAAGGGTGTCCCCAAGTCCATTAAGAGAAAGATAACGCACCAACGGTACAAGGACGCCCTATTCGAGAAGAGACCATTCACTTTTGACTATCATGGATTCACAGTGCGGGGTTCTAGAATGAGCACTGTGAAATATCCCAAAAGGGGTATATCTATCGTAGAGGACAAAAGATACTACATAAATGCCTTGGAGTCACGGTCTTACGGTCACCCCGATAACCTAAATCAAGCCGCGGGGCCAGTTCAAGACATATTGCGGGGGGGAGAATCAGAGTCAAGACATATTGCGAGAGGAGAATCAGAGTCAAGATAACGGTAATGAAAGAGAAAGGGAGGCTGTAGGTGTGAGACTGGCCGAGGTAATGGGTAGGCAAGTTGATGGTGAATTGGAGGAAAAAACATATGAACTGTGGGCTGAGCGAGATGTTCTAGTTGAGCGCTACTTCCCTCCTCAACGTGTTAATGAATGGGGAGGGGGGGAGTGTGAGGAGGAAGAGGATGAAAGGATAGTAGCAGCCGTCGCTCGGGAAGAAGAGTATCAAATGTTAGCAACAGAAGCGGCTCAACTGGAATATTTCCAGGATGATAGTGATAATGAGACGTTAGCCGCGCTAGCTTTCTTGGCAGGTAGCTCATAGGTCATGAGGTCTGAATGCGGTGGTTGACGGGTTAGGGTACCACCAACATGAATGACAAAGGTGGAATACCCACAGTGATATACAGTATGCTGTTTTGTAAATATATGTATGCATGTAGCCTATGTAAATAATAAATTAAGAAAATAAATCATGATTAATATTAAGTTAGTGTCACCAAAATTAAAATATATATTGGTATCAAATGGTGATATTGTATATACTGTATAAACAATGCATAATAAATATTGAATTAGTGTCTCCACACACGTTTTTATACACTTCCTTTATGTATAAGTAATATAAGTGCATTGATAATGAAACACAGAGCCCATTTTAATTGTTTATTTAATTTTATGTTAAATAACAGAGTTACAAATATATCTTCACTAGAAAGTATGGTACTTAAGAATATTAAAATGCTAACTAGACAATGTACAGAAATACATTAAGGAAATTCTCCCATAAAGTTAAGAAGTTTCATTCACGACCCATGGTGCTATTGTAAAGTTGCAATAGGTCGGGTGACGGTATAGTCATGGCATCCTCAGCAGCGAGCGAGTGACTATAGTGAACCGGGCGTGCCGGGCGGGCGGGTGGGCCGGGTGGGCGGGCGGGCGGGGCGGGCGGGCCGGGCGGGCCGGGCGGGCGGGCGGGCCGGGCGGGCGGGCGGGGCGGGGCGGGCGGGCGGGCGGGCGGGCGGGGTGGTTCACGATCTAGAGTGGAGAAAATTAGGGTTAGAGAGAACGGTAATACAGTAGAATAATTACCCCTCAATTCATATACCTTAAGAGCGAGATTTAATGAATATAAGCAGGAGAGAGATACTACAGTCTTCTGTGTACTTACGGGCATGTGTTGAAGGTCTGTTGACAGGTGGGCATGCTAAACTTGTTATATGCAATACGCAAGACACGCTCATCATTCCCAGAGTAGTCGGTCTTGGAGAACTCGTTGCGTATCTTCCCTAACGTTTCTCCGGGGCCCGCATGGGTGATGTGATAAGTAAAATACATGGCATAGGCCCCGCACACGTCGCTACGGGTTCCCTGGAGTCTAAATGCATTTTTAAATATGGGGACCCCGGGTCTCTCGAGTCGTTTAAAATAATCAGAATATACTCGAGGGTCTAGGCTGTAGCTATCCAGACATACTATTCTATGAGCATCGCGGTAGATACAGAGCCAGTGTCCCATATTTTTTTTAGACCAACTCGGCAGAGTGTTGATTATACACACAGCGGGTTTCCCCGCGTGTCCTCTGAGTAATGTCTCGACCTCGTCCGCTAATAGTACCCCCAGAAACACCGCCTCCTTTCCTAGACTCCCCCTTACCCCCCTTTCAATTTCAAAGTTGTTCATCCCTATCCCATCAGGCCTGCACGTCACACTGCAGTCTTCTGTCAGCGTTTATAGTTAATATACCAACCGTCTCACCGAATAATAAAACTAGGCAATTACTATCCTGGCCTTTGCTTATATTTAGGTTGAGTCGAAGTCCCCCATTCATTTCCACGGGCATATTATCATTCAGGTTTTCAGCTCTCAAATCAAAGCAGCAAACCGTGGCCCCATTGGCAAAAGCCTCTTTAGTAATTGAATGCTCTCGGTGGAGACTCAGAGCATCCAGCGTACTGTAATACAGCTCGGAACAGGCGTGGGGGAAACCGCTGGACACGTTATAGACCACGCGACCGTTAGCCCTCACGCTAGCCCTACTTAAGTTCCCGTGTGTCAGATACAGGGGGTTAAGCGTATAATCGCCCGCTTGGGCAGACATGCCCATCATGACCATCGTTAGCTTTTCAGGGATGACATTACCCCATGGCTGGTCAAAAGTGGCGGAGGTCTGATCCTTGGCCAGCACGTAGGTTTTAAAGAGAGTTTTGGTGAATGTGGATTTTATAACAGACCCGCCGCTCAACGAGGAGTTTAGAGCGTGTAAGGCGTTGGGGTAGGGGAATAACCTCGTATAAAGCAATTTGGTAGAATCTACGTGGAGTCGTGCCTTATCTCCATTACTAGGTACGTTCATTAGCCAATCGTTACTCGCCAGTTCGAGGCGGAGTCGTACGGGAATGCCGTCGGGTAGATAACTGTCTAGCGAACTAATGTCGAGGAATAAAGGAGCGCATAGCTCCAGACCGTGGGTCTTGAGTTGTTTAGAGAAGTCCTTTCGAGCGGGGGTAAAGTAACTGTCCTCTATCTTCCGGGTGAAACCATCGGGGGGACACGCGAAATTAGCCAAGGACCCAATTGTGTTAATTTTGCCGGGTGTCAAGGTGGTGAGGGCTTTAACGTAGGAGCTGTAACCGTAGAGAACATTGGTTTCGACGGGCACGTCGCCGAGAAAACACTGCACGGATTTGAAAAGACTGTGGGCCGTGTTATTCGAGAGCTCAATGTTCACGTCGTCCCCGAGGGGGGTCGCATTATCCTCTTGGGTTAGCCGCAGAGTGGTGTGTATGACCAATTGACCCAAGTCAATAAAGCTCCCCGGAGTCCCAGGGATGAGGAAATCAACGTATCGGTCAGTTAACTTCATGTTGAAACCTAGATTGCTAGGCAACACGTCGGCATCTTGCCGGGAGGCTATGGTGGCTTCCAAAAGTCGGGTCTTGTTGGGACGGGGAAATAATTCACTGACGCCAGCAGCGTATTGACCTACGGGGGCCTGCTGACCCACAGCTCCCTCCACGGTCGCGATGCTCGCCATCTCGACGCTAGCCCGATACTGATTTACAGCGAGGAAAATATGTCCTTCTTATAGTACCCCTTCATTGTCTTCTTTTTAATTTTCCTTTTAACCTTTACCCTCTTCCTATTTCTACCACCTCCCCTCGCCGCCTTTACGGCAGCGTTCTTCAGAGCGTTCAGACCGTGTCTTTTTAGGGACTGCCTTAGGTTATTACCCTGAGAGATATCCTCCATGACATTGTTTCCAAACTCGCGTGCGGAAGGAGCTATGACATTTCGTACTAGAAACGGGAAGGCTCTTTTAGCGAGACCCGCTAATGTAGAGAACAGACCCCCGCCCCGACGGTAGCTGGGCTCGTAGGCGAGGGTGGTAATATCGTTGACGCCACCCCCGTGAGATACTCTCTCCCCACGAGCGAAAAGAGAGCGATACTCCCCCACGGAGGGGGGGATGAATGTAACTCGCATGCTGTTAGGGAAAAGACTGTTGACACGAGGCTAGACGAGCTATTAATATAGTCTGACAGCGCGAATGTGAAGTAAGCACGTCACATGCTGACCCTCTTCAAAATACATGGGGCGACCCTTCTGGTCTGTGATTTTAATGGAAATGGTATCTATAGTTTTAGGTTTGAGTGGTTTATAGACGATAGGATGCACACCTTTCGATTGCTCGTCGGAGAGGGAAAAGGCATCGAGAATATTTACATTTACCCCGGCGAATCTCGAAGGGTTGACCAGGTCACTGTATATGAGCACGCACTGAGCATCGCCGTTCCTTAAGACAGGAAACGGGCTAGTATGATATAGAAATGCGTCGTCTCCTTCGCTGAGAGCATCTCGGGGGGAGGTAAACACGTCATAGGCTTCTAAGGGGCTTAAGCCGAGAAGTCGGGCTACCCGCTCTTCGAGCTGTATCTTCACATATGAGATGATCGGATGGGGGTCGCGGAAGCAGCGTACCGTAACGTGTTGGCTCAGGTTCATACGACTGAGGGAGAGTATTTGAGATGGGTTGGCTAGGCGGTCAAAGGCGCTAGTGTTAGGAAGCCCGGGGTAGGCTTCATCGTGGGGATGTCCGACGTAGGTTCTGTCGCGGTTAAGGAGACCCCTTAGTATAGCCCCTATTTTATTATTAACCCGGTCGATAAGGTATTCAATGTCCGGACTCAAGATATTTTCCCAAATAGTCACAAGCACCTTACGCTTTTCAATAGCGCCTGAAGAAGTAAGCTGCCCGTACTCTATATGTATGGCGCATTCTGCTTCGTCTCTCTTAATAGTATAGTAACGTTGAGGGAGTATCACATTTAACAGGCCAACTTCGTATTCCACGTCCCTGTGTAACGTTAAGGTTTGTAAGTTGTTGGTAAAACTACTGCTACTATTGGGGTATATGACACTGTCTGCAGCGCTTGTAACGTAGATATGGTGTGACTCCATCTTGGAACAGCAAGGGACTAATGCGAAGTTGGCTCGTTTCTTATATTTATAGCTACCTACAAGGACGGGAGAGTAATACACGATAGGTAATGCTTAGGTATTTATTTACAGAGAGAGAGAGAGAGAGTCATTAAAGGAGATTATACACGCATTATTAGGAATTGAGAGGGTCTTGCGTCACAACATCGTAGTCTTCATCCACATCGCTGTTCCTTAGCTTCTTCTCACTCACCTCCCTGGGGTTGGTGTTGATCGATTTGCCCTCCTCCTCCTCCAGGTGTGGGCGTTTTTGACCCGGGGTGAACCCTGCGTTGTCATTCACAGTGGTTAACCCCATCCACCACTTGTCCAAGATGACACAGGATATATTGCGGGTCCTAAGATTCCCGGCTGCATGGTTTAGGATAGGCAGGTAATCCTGTGCCCATACGTGAGAGGGGAGGCCCGCAGCACCGCATTTGAAGGGGAATACAATACGTGTCATCTCATGTTGAATAGCCCAATCGACGAGTTTAGTAACACAGACATTAAACATTTTAACACGATCCTGGTGGTGGTCCTGCTTTAACCCTTGAATGAATTGGACGTCGCGAGAACTGAGTAGGTACTTCTGGTTAATCTCATTCAGCTCCAGCATCTTACCGGGAGCGTATTGAGCTAGAAGACAAGCAACATGGGGAAGACTAGGATCAGGGGACTCGCGAATTATAACACTCCCAGGCACACCCCTGTCTTTCCAGCAGCATCGGTTTAGCCGATAAATAGACACTCTTTCAGCGTATAGGTTACTATATGGATACGTTTGGTGTAGAAGCGCAGTGAAGCCGGAGGTCTCCCGACAGGCCGTGCAGCTGTGAACACCGGCAATGATGGTTTTATCATTACGATAGCGGGAGTCACCGGGAACCCCTTCCTCGTAGCTGAGCGAGTAAGCATCACTTTCTCCACAGGCCTCCCCTTCATCCAAGAAAGAGTAGAGGGAAGGACACTCCTCCTTCTCGCGTTCGGGCTGGGCAACGTCCTGAGCCCCACCGCCAGTCACAATCGATGAAGCCATTACCACTCTCCCCCAACGTGAGGGGGTGTCCACTACGTCCATTTCTCGAGGTGTTGATTAGTCATCTAGGAAGCTATTGCGGTGGATGGAGGTCTTGTCGTCTGGAACTGCCGTAGTTTGGCTCACAGTTGGGGTAAGAGAGTATGACGGGTCTGGGCTGTCTCGGCCGATTTTTATACCACCACGAGCGGTTGCCAGCTATTAGTTTAATAGGCAACCCACGGGAAGTGTGGCTCACGATGGTTCAATAGGATACCCACCCGTGGGTTGTCAGTGCGGGTATTTTAGACGAGAGTAGACTATTTATACCTCCACCGTATTGCTTTTTGATCTGAGTGTTTACAATATGAGAGGGATGAAGACCCGTTGCTCTAATAATTAGATCTACGTCATCACGCTGGGCTTTGGACGGTGTAGCCCCCTTAGCCGAGAGTAGTCCCACGATGTCTAGAACGTTGTTGTTGCTAGCTGAGTCCAGTAGCCATCCATCCTTGTCCCATCTAATTAAGGGGTTGTTTTTAACTCGCTCCAGAAGCCCTAAAGCGTATGGTGTCTCATTATATTTTACGTGGGCGGGCAGAAGATGTGCTAGACTGGGATTTTTGGAAGCATTCCCCATTACAGAAGTGGCTTTCATTAGCACGGGTGGTGGGAGTTTGGTTTTGCGCATAGCCCTCATTGATTTCTTGTTATAATGTGAACACGGTGTTGATTTCTTTCTCTTTTTCCTCGGGGGGGGTCTTAGGAGCGGGCTGTGGGGGGAGGCGGGAGGACGAGCTTGCTGGAACGTGTTGTCCGGGGGAGGGGGAGGGGGAGGGCGGTGTAGGTGAACCCTCGATGCTTGTTAAAACACACTTGGCTGTGGATTCGGGGAGGAGATAATAGCTACGCATTATGAAAACAGTTTTGAAAGTAGACCGGCAACTGCAGGGAGAAGGGCGGCTAATATATTACCTCCAGCCTTACTAGTTAGAATTAATCTCTTTTTGGCCAGAGATGTTTTCTTCCGGGCAACGGCTCGTATATCCTCACGATGGTGTTGTAGCTTTCTTATAATTTTACTATTCAGGGTTAGATGTTTCTTTAGAAAGTTGGAGAATATCTCGGAAATACAATTTAAATGCTTGCGTCCTAGTTGTTTAATGAGGTTCTTCCTTTCCTTGGGGTTAAGTTTTTTAAGTAGCCGTACAAACTTTTTATGTACACCGAGTAGGGGAAGCTTACTGTTCATCTTTGCACGAGGTCAGAGACATTAATCCAGCTGTCAAAGGAGGTAGGATATCCAACCCAATGTACAAAATATTGTTTTTCCCCTTTGCTTTTGCGGGTTCTCAGGATATTAATATCGAATGACTCGGGCAAGGAACTTGCCACCAGTTCTGACCCGTAGAAGATGCCCTCTATGGGCTCGCCGGATAGGTCTTCCAGGAGATAGGTTTTTGGTTGATGTTGGTGTTTTATTTCTCGAATTTGGAATAGCTTGTGGGTGTTCTGCTGGGTGTAACAATCTCTCCAACAGCTAGCTCGGTACTAATGCGTCTGAGGGGTTTCTGGGGGTTTTTATACATTAGATGGAATTGCCGTGCAGTGTCGGATGGTCGCGTTAAATTATGTACGATTGTGGGGGTTTGTCCCTTTTTTAGTCCAGAGTGGGGGGAATTATTGTAGGCACTGACCATGTCCTGGAGGTGGTTAATATATCGGGGGGAATTCCGCAGTGTAATAAAGCGGTACATGCGGGATTTCAATGTGCGAATGGCTCGTTCGGCGATGGAAGCTTTAATCTCACTAGAATGAACGCTATATAGCTTAATCTTGCGGGATGTTAGATATTCCTTCACTTTTTTATTATAAAACTCGGTGCCTAGATCAGTGTTCAATCTTCTCACACCCCTGGATTCATCTGTTTCCATAACCCTCTTAACAGCCATTAGCATGGAAGTCGCATCTTTCCTGTGACAGGGTACTACCTGCATGAAACGGGAAAAGACGTCCACGCATACTAACAGGTATGATATATTGTCGTTGTCTTTCTTTAAATGACGCACGTCGGCTAAGTCGGCAGCCATGATGATCTTGGGCTTGGGGGAGAGAACTTTCTGGCGGGGGAATTTCTTTGGCTGTAGCTTATGTAGAGTGTAGGTTTTGCTGGTCCTGAGAAATCCTGTCACATCTTGCAGTTTTATGGAAGGATCAATGTCTCGAGCCTTATCCGATAGTTTCTTTTGAGAAGACAGTCCGTATGGCTGGTCGTGACGACCGTAGAGAACATTTAATAGCTCTCGATGCTTAGAACTCACCATTGGAATACACGTTCACAGGGTGGTTCACCCACTATATTTGTGCGGAATTGCAGGGCTTCGGGGGTATTTATACCTAAGTCAACGAGGAGATAGCCAAAGGGTTTAGAGAAAACGGCAGATTTGTATATTTCAACAAAATCGCTGGCTCGGTCTTTGCCGAATATTTGCCTTCCAAGTAGTTGTATTTGCAATAAGTCACGTTGTCTCAGTAATAGGAAGTGAGAACAGTTGAGACTAATATTCCTCGCATGTTTACCGCCCATGTATAGGTTTTGGGTTATGAAGATGCATGAAATGTTATTATGCCGACCGCGGGTAAAAGCGTCAACGACTACTTTATTCTTTACAGCTTCGATAAATAGATCGTCAAGGATGAATAAGGTTCCTCTTTGATCGTAAATATCCTCATCGCTTATAGGGTTCACTATTTCTAGAGATACGGTTACCTTAGGTCCTATTTCTTTATCATGCTGTAGGGGGTGCGAGAGAAGACCGCATATAACAATCTTTTTAAATTTATTATGATGCTTGGATATAAGTTTCTTGACGAGTTCTGATTTGCCGGAATTGCTGTATCCCGCTACTATTATGCGAGCGGGGTGTTTGAATATGTCGAGAGCATCGGAGGTAAATGCTTCCGCCATGTTGGTTTCTATTTAACTAATACCTTTACGAGGTTTGAATGCATATATATATATGTTTTAGGGTTCACACGGGGTGGGCTGCATGACTATATATAACAGGTAGTCACATGTTCTCACCTAGGCAAGGTTAGGTTAGGTGGTTGGAAAAAATATGATGAGAGAGAGAGAAACTACTGAGGGGTCTCTGTCAGACCGATATAGATAGCGATATAGATATAGATAGTCGATTGATTTATGGGAGCAGCTGACCCAAAAGTATTTTTGGTACAGAGATGGGTGAAATCAGGTGGCTTGGTATCTTGAAATCTGAACTCTAAGAATAGCGTGGAAAAAATATGATGAAAGAAAGGGTCGCTGTCAGACCTATATAGATAGAGATAGAGATATAGATAGTAGACTGATTTATGGGAGCAGGTGACCCAAAAGTATTTTTGGTACGGAGATGGGTGAAATCAGGTGGCTTGGTATCTTGAAATCTGAACTCTAAGAATAGCGTGGAAAAATATGATGAAAGAGAGAGATACAGAGAGAGAGAGAGAAAGGGTTAGGCTAGGTTAGGCTAGGCTAGGTTAGGTTAGGTTAGATTAGGCTAGGCTAGGCTAGGTTAGGTTAGGCTAGGTTAGGGAGAGAGAGAGAAAGAGTTAGGCTAGGTTAGACTAGGCTAGGTTTATCTTGACACTTGATCACGAATGAGGTCCAGAGGAGTAGGCGGGGCACCGTGTGTGTACTTACTCTAGTTGTACTTACTCTAGTTGTATTGCGGGAGTGAGCATGCTCGTTATTTCCCGCCTCCTATATGTGTAGGTGTTATATGTATCGTTGGAATGGCTGTGGATGTGTGTGTAGTCTGTATTTTTAGCCAATTGGCGACATCGGAAACGAAGGCTTAGGGTGGATCTGTATGGTACCATTCTCACTATAGACGGTACCGTCTCACCCGAAGGCTTAGGTAGCCATCAGCTTAGGTGAACCATATGATACCCATCTCGCCTTGTACCATTTTTGCCAACCCCAGATGGGACGTCACAACGTCGTCCACTTATTCCAGGTACCTATTTACAGCTAGGTGAACTGAGGCTAACACATGAAAGGAGACAAGCCCAATTTGTCTCCGCCCGGCCGGGGGATTGAACCCCCGACCCCTCGTGTGTGAGACGAGAGCGCTACCTACTAGGCTACGGGCTGTGTGTGTGTGTGTGTGTGTGTGTGTACAATGAGAGAGATAGAAAGATAGAGAGAGACGGTCATATTTAAAATAGTAAGGATGTATGAAAGTTGTGACAGTATTTGCCTTTTATAATTCCCACGAGGACTGATTTATCAGATGCCACTCCCACTCAGGTAGGTCACCTTTTCCACCACTACCGGACAACCGTCGCCATTTTTGGACACTTCTCAGGTTACCCCTAACTGGTCACTACCGGACAACCGTCGCCATTTTGGACCCATTTTTTTCTGGCAGGGTCTTTTTCAATAAAGTCTATGGATGTAAAAACGAAAATGGCAGGGTTTTTTTTTCTGGCAGGGGCTTTTTCAATAAAGTCTACGGATGTAAAAACGGAAATGGCAGTGGCTTTTTCAATAAAGTCTACGGATGTAAAAACGAAAATGGCAGTGGTTTTTTTTTTCAATAAAGTCTACGGATGTAAAAACGAAAATGGCATTTTTACTCCTACTCACATGTATGCATATCACTTGAAAAGAATGTGCCACTTTGGACCAAAAGGTGAACTTAATGGAGTAAAATGCAGATTTGAGCACCCCAAAATTTGCAACTTTATGACCAGAGATGGTAAATGCAGATTTGGTGAAAACTGCAAATACCACCACCCACCCCTCTGCCAGTCATCACTAGAGAGTAAGAAATGCTATGATAGCAAATGCTCATATATCCATATTAGGGGGACTTGGAGGATAGCCAGAAACAACTCAAATGCTAATCAAAAATAATCTCCAGTTTTGCGAGGACCAGACAGAGGAAAAAGATACTATGGGAAATGGCAGAACAAGATGAACAAATTTACAGCAATTTCCTGGCTTTAAAAGCCTGTGAAAGCAGTAGAAATCGAGTGTCAGTGGGCGGGAGCGTGAGGGACCCACCTCTGACCTTCAGAGCAGTGAGCCGCTCACTGAGGGAGACTGTCTCGTTCGGATATCTCACAACAGTGTTGCCGAGCGAGCGAGAGCTAATAATTAGCGGTTTTCCCGCATGTCTATGGCACTGCTGCGGGTGAACCCCGCCCCCTACGAAGCCCGTTCTGGTCTCATTTTGAAGCTATTTTTGCCTATTTTCGGCAGAATACAGTTCCTTTAATGCAGATGCTTGATTAATCATTCAGGAATGCTTGAATATGCCCTAAATAGCCCAAATATGCTTGCAGCGTAAGTGTTAATCTAATCATGTATCACAAGGCGGGGAAATGCTCTGAGTGAGAGAGAGAGAGAGCGAGTGTGTGTGTTACAGCATCCAATAACTTGAAGGACAAGCTCCAGGTCTCTGAATCAACAAAAAAGTTTGAAGTAAGCTTGATTTTTATAAATTTATAAGGATATAAGTGGTGGGTGGGCTTGTGGTGGTAGGGCATCGCTGCATGTCTGCCTGCAGAGACCGTTACTTCTCCGGGAGGTTGGGGGCCAGTGGAGTGCTGGAGTGACCTTGCTGACCCCTGGTCTCTAGGTCTTCTCCTGGGTGACCTAGATGTGTTTGAATTAGTGTTTTTGTGTTTTGTGTGTTCATTGCATTATTTTTTTATGTTTTGTTGTGTTGTCCCTGTTCGGGCACTGTCTCGAGTCGGCTACCACCAATAATAAAAGGGGGGGAAATGGGCCTTAGCAAATAGATAGATAAGCGTTATTTATGCAGATTGACATAGTTTCTCCTATTAGTGCGGTTGGGAATATGAACATGATTAGATTAATATCCAGTATTCGAGAATGGATAATAAGTCGTAGGCGTGTGCATAAACCTTTAACCGTCCTGGTGGTGTAATGGTTAAGGTGGCAAAAATATGTGTGTGATAACCCGGGTTCGAATCCCGGTGGATCATATATACTTTAATTAATTTCATTGGGGGTGTGGTGGTGAGATTAATAAAAATAATATTATTAGTAGGTTTAGGGATATTTCTTCGAGAGGCCGGTCTATATGATCTGTGCCCCATGAATATTCTTTCCTCTCACTTAAACAGTAGGCTACCATAGTGCGGGTTGGGAATATGAACATGATTAGATTAATATCCAGTATTCGAGAATGGATAATAAGTCGTAGGCGTGTGCATAAACCTTTAACCGTCCTGGTGGTGTAATGGTTAAGGTGGCAAAAATATGTGTGTGATAACCCGGGTTCGAATCCCGGTGGATCATATATACTTTAATTAATTTCATTGGGGGTGTGGTGGTGAGATTAATAAAAATAATATTATAATTAATATGATTATTTAATTATTTAACGACAAAAATGTTATATGATAGATTAAGTAATCATAATTACTTTTACTACATTAAACAGGCAAAGGCTAGACAATTGTATTTGAGACGTCCCGCCATGTCGAGGTATTTTGGTGCATTCCTGATGAAAATCGTCATTTTGCCATAAATATCGTCATTACTTATTCATATGCGCCTATTTTACGTTTAATATGAAGATATTAACATTTAGGAGTAATAAAACGAGTGGGAAGAGTATTTGGGGGGTGAGAAACACGTATTATTGCCGACCAGTCCATTCATAAGGGGAGAGCCGCGGCGGCATATATCCTCTCATCCCGAGTTCTCAAGCGACACTGAATCTTTAACCCTCAAAGACCAGGCATTCTTGTTGACATGACCTTATTGCTGGGCTGATATTTTTACCGAAAATTAGCTTCATTCCATGCTCTTTTTTCATGCATAAACAAGTGCTAGAGCGTAATACAATTATATGTCCGTGAAAGGGCGATATTAGAGCTTTCCATGGACACCTGAATCATCCTTGTTTAACCACAGGTTCTCTTGCAGAGATCGCGTAACCAGAGGTGAAAATACCCTAAAATAAGGTAATTTCCGCGGTTTTTCCCTAGTCTCGCGAGGTCCAGCGGTGGTGGGGAGACGGCAGTGGTCTCAGACACAGCCCAGCGGTGGTGCCGAGCGGTCAGAGCCCATGTATCCTCCTCCCAACGCGCAGACTCTCTCTCAGAGCTCATAACGTACTCAAAATGGTGCCCTTCATATAAAGGGCACCGCGGGGGTGGCCAATATTCTCTCTCCCGTCATATGACCATCACCGTCGGTTAAGGGTTAAGTAGAAGTCTCTCTGTTACAAGGATCTATAGATGCCTCGCCCATGCTATAGAGACGGTAGGAAGGAGATTCATGCAGAAAATTATCCGATAAAAGGGGGAATAATAGGAAAAATAGGTTATAATTTAGGAGAGGGGGGGGGGGAGACACATTTGTAGGAATGGTAGCAAGTAATGGATGGGAATTATCTCACCTAACCACATATTACTTTGTTTTGAGTACCAATGGGGTGTTTGAAAATACTTTTTTTAGGCTTTGGATCTGACGAGGACCATCACCTTCCACCACCAAAACCTCTTATGAGGATGCTCGCCTTTCCCGGGTTAAAACTATTATAGGATTCATGTATGTTAGCAGGTTACCAAACAAAAAACAGACAATAACGGGAGATGTAGAGATGAATGTGTGGTCATTACTGGCTCATCAAAACTAGTGTGTAAGGTATGATAGCAGCCAGGTAATTAATGCTTATGGGACACGAGGCTCCAGTGTCACATTGAGAACCAGAGTGGCACATGGAGTGTAAGTTACCATGGAAGCTTACATTGATAGAAGCAGTTTTAACTAGTTATAGACACACCCTAGAACAACCAAGTCACACTCAGAATCATACACAGAGACACAATTGTGCATATACAAGGTGGTCACTTCTAGTGAGTCATTAGTCCAGGTGAAGGTATTGCATTTTATCATGGCAAAACAAACTATTAATGATAAACGAATTGAAATATAGTTACAGTATAATTATGTATGACATCATTACAAATTGTATATGACAAGACGTTCTACAAAAGTGTATTGTATAGCTATGTTATGTTATTCACCCAAAAGTGTATTGTATAGCTATGTTATGTTATTCACCCAAATTGTATTGTATAGCTATGTTATGTTATTCACCCAAAGTGTATTGTATAGCTATGTTATGTTATTCACCCAAATTGTATTGTATAGCTATGTTATGTTATTCACCCAAATTGTATTGTATAGCTATGTTATGTTATTCACCCAAAGTGTATTGTATAGCTATGTTATGTTATTCACCCAAAAGTGTATTGTATAGCTATGTTATGTTATTCACCCAAAAGTGTATTGTATAGCTATGTTATGTTATTCACCCAAATTGTATTGTATAGCTATGTTATGTTATTCACCCAAAGTGTATTGTATAGCTATGTTATGTTATTCACCCAAATTGTATTGTATAGCTATGTTATGTTATTCACCCAAATTGTATTGTATAGCTATGTTATGTTATTCACCCAAAGTGTATTGTATAGCTATGTTATGTTATTCACCCAAAGTGTATTGTATAGCTATGTTATGTTATTCACCCAAAAGTGTATTGTATAGCTATGTTATGTTATTCACCCAAATTGTCACCTACTAACATTTCCTAACCTTGCCACGGATAATTACCCTAGAGCAGCACTTCCCTTTCCAAGTGCCCACACAATCTAAACCACTCTTGTAAACTGTAAGCAGCAGTGATAATCAGGACAAGTAACCTCAAGGGGTCGCTAGACCTGCTGTAGCTTGGCTTCCTTATTGTATCTCTGTGTACCTTTGCACTCTCTCTCTCTCTCTTTCTCGCTCTCTCTCTCTCTTTCTCGCTCTCTCTCTCTCTCTCTCTCTCTCTCTCTCTCTCTCTCTCTCTCGTACTGCAATATTGATTTGACCAGGCATGAACTCCAAACATTTTCAGTGGAACTTTTCACACATGGACCCGAGTTCGGTTGCAATCAGTAACTACTATTCAATATACTGTATATAGTAAACTATTTATTAATCCAGCGAAATCAAACCACTTACACTATATATAATATATATATATATATATATATATATATATTGAGGCGATTGTAGACACCAATCAAGCAGGGCAATACCCAGGGAAGGCCTCATGGACATGTGATAAGGAGTTGATGGAACTCCTGTTTCATTTGTCTCGCTGCTCTTACTGTTTCTGTTTGTGTGTCACTTACACAGAGAGTGATCCAGCTATATCTCACAAATACCTCTTCCTCCTCCTATTAATTTCACTAAACTAAACAAGCACATCTAGTACACGTTACCTACATTTCATAAAATACCATATACATTTCGCTTTATTGACGGAACAAAATGTTCTACCACTAACACTTTGTCAGAACAGTTCGTACATTGCTTAAAATATATTGAAAGTCCTCATAACCATATTGTGATACCATCAAACAAATAACTGGCGTAACTTATTATTGGAGTGTTGCCAATTCATTAACAAATATTGATATCATGCCGAAAGTTACCTCAGTACATAGCATCGACTGCTCAATTGTGTATACCAATTAGCCATTATATTTAGTATGGTAAAAACTTTGCATTATTATAAATTTGCATTAGAACACATTTGTTAGGAATAGTGATTATTTCATATATATGTTTATGTATATTTGAATAATGTGCCACTTAACCTTAACTCTAGTCACATTAGTTCAGTATATTATATTATAACTAAACGAAAAGTTTCCTAAAATGTCTCCTTTTCAAAACTTATGTTAGATTCGGGCCCAAAATTTTCAAACAAATATTACGTATTGCTATGGGTGGAATGCTAGTCATTAAATTGCAGATGTATTCTTGATTTATTGATAATTTAAATTTATATAATAATTTTTAGTTGACAGTGGCAAGAAAGATAACCTACCGGACAAATTAACACTTGCAAAAATATATAGAATAATTGTAGATACAAAAACAATATTTTTGCTGTAATGTGTTAGATTCTATCAATTCGCTAAATTAATTTATCCAAATCCCACCTCACTTACACAAGGAAAGGTAAATTATTAAGTCTAAAATGTTCTTAGTATAGATATACAGGTTGATAATGAACAGTGCACACTTAAAGTATATCACAAAGTTGACTATTTGTATTTTAACGTAATACTTAACTTTTCTTAGTAGTAATATTGATAATCAAATAACATATTATTGTTTCAATTACTAAATAATAAGATTGTGTAAAATTTGCACTTAATTAGATGGCTTTTTGGGCTGGAGCTAGGGTACTATACAGATTATTAATACACAAAGGTTTTGATGCAGGTCAATTGTTGCATTAGTTAAATCGTTTTAAGGTCAATTATTGTGAATGGATTCTTAAATTTGATATCAATAATTTTAATCAAGCATAATTAAACTTTAAGTTAAGTTTCTCGTAATAACCTCTGATTACTGGTTGTCTTTATTTATTGATGGTTTACCTAGTAATATATATATATATATACATATATACATATATACAGTATATACTACAGTAGATCTGGACTGGACACGAAAATGGAACTTTGCAGTAAGAGACCCAAAATCGGAGAACGAACCACCAAGTTCGAACATCAAAAACGCGAAAATGTGACATTTTCGCGGTTTCGAGGTTCGAACTTGGGGGTTCGTTCTCCGATTTTGGGTCCCTTACTGCAAAGTTCCATTTTCGTGTCCAGTCCAAATCTACTGTAGTCTAGGATATATATAAATATGTATAATTATATATATATATATATAATAATGATTATTATATATATATATATATATATATATATAGATATATATATATATATATACATACCGGGTATATATATATCCTTTTGGGACTTTGGTGAAACTTTTTCTATTGCACTAGATATTATCGAAAGCCTTCGATAGAGTCTGGCACAAATCTTTAATTTCTAAACTACCCTCCTTTGGTTTCTATCCCTCCATCTGTGCCTTTGTCACTAATTTCCTTTCCAGCCGTTCCATAGCCGCGGTTATGGACGGCCATTGTTCACTCCCTCACCCTATAAACTCCGTTGTTCCTCAGGGCTCTGTCCTATCTCCTATTCTTTTTATAACTGATCTCCTCAACTGTACCTCAATTCCCATCCATTCATACGCAGACGACTCAACCTTACACTACTCCATTAGATTTTCAGAACGCCCCAGCCAGCAATCCCTCAACGACAAACGTAACGAAGCCATAGAACTCTTAAATTCTGATCTAAATACTATCTCCAATTGGGGCAGAGAAAACCTAATTGTTACCTTTAATGCTTCCAAAACCAAATTTCTCCATCTATCTACCCGTAAGGAACTCCCAGCGAACTATCCCTTATTCTTCAACAATACAAAAATCAATCCTTCATCTTCTCTCCATGTTCTTGGTGTCTCTTTTTCTTCTGCTCTCAGTTGGATTGACCATATTACCAGTCTTGCTAAGGCAGCCTCCCAGAAGCTGGGTGTGCTCAACCACCTTAGGGGGTTCTTTTCCCCTGCACAGCTTCTTGCTCTGTAAAGGGGCATAGTGCTTCCTTGTATTGAGTATTGTTCACATGTGTGGGGAGGTTCCTCTCACACCGCTCTCATAGACAAAGTTGAAAGGAAGGCCTTTCGTATCATTAACTCCTGTCCACTCACCAACTCTTTGCAATCTCTCTCTCTCCGCCGCAATGTTGTATCTCTCTCGCTATTCTATCGCTACTATAATAATCAGTGTTCCTCAGAGCTTTCCCAGTGTATACCACCTCCTTTACGTAGGGTACGTGGTACCCGTCTTGCAACTCAATCCCACCCCTAGTCTGTGCAAATCTTCAACCCAAGAGTGAAATGTTACTCTCAAATTTTTTTCTACTCAACAGCTGAGCTCTGGAACTCTCTCCCAGAATCAGTCTTTCCCTCTTCCTATGACTTAAATTGCTTCAAACTCTGTGTGTCCAGGCATTTTGGCTCGAACGTCCCTTGATTTTGGCCCTGTCACTCTTTCAACTATGGGGGAGGCACTCGCTATAGGCAGTTCTGCCTTTTGCCTCCCTCAATCACATAGAAAAAACAAATATATATACGGTATATATATATATATATATATATATATAAAGCATAACACCATCACTACGTCACACACAGAGAGGCCCCAGCTTCCTATAGACGTCCCACGGAGAGGCCCTTCCCTCCTGCATCACAGTCTTCACCATCCGGGTAATGCCCACAGCCAAAAGGGGAATCCCCCACCTTCCTCTCTCTTCCTGTCTCTCTCTCTCTCTCTACTATACAGAGGCCACATAACAGCGTCACCACAACTTGTGTAAAAATGCAATCAGGTGTTAAACTTCCGGCCTTCCCTGTCTCCAGTGAGTGTTATTTGAACATTCTTCAGGCCTGTATATTCTGGAATGTCAAGGTAAGGCAAACACAAATACCTAGAGGATGTGAGAAGGGAGGCTTCCTTCAGTACTTGTTGAGTTCACATTTCCAACATAGCTAAAAGATGATTTAACATCAATTTGCTGAATTGATGACATGCCTAATATATAAATGCTTTATATACGGGCTAAACATGTAATGGTTATTATAATTGCTGAAAACTATGCCAAAATGGATCTCATGAAAATCATGAACACATTTATTTAATTGGAATTATCCTTAGTAAGATCTTTATTTTTTTTTACAAAGCCCACACATATTACAATAATGCATGCGGCGGCATGCTTAACTCTATATCACCGTACAGAAGACAAGCACAAACATAGAAAGTTGAAAAAAGTAACCCATACAATGACACTCCGCATTCCCATCTGAGTAAGTCAGAATACACCTTCAAAACCACCATATCCAAGAGGGAAAAGTAGCGGTGGATTTCATAAAGTAAATAAAGAAAAAAAGCACCAGACAATAAAGTCATAACATTAGTCATAACAGTAGCCAAAAGCCAACATTGTTTGAAGAGGATACTGGGAATCCTGTATTATCTTCTTACTGGTTATAAATAATAATAACCTACACCACCCAACCCCATCAACCATATCACAGACCATTGATAAAATAGCTTGTTTCATGAAACTCTTATTGTACGCTTGTTATTCTAGTGTATTACGAATATTATGAAACACACGATTTGTACAATAATATTTAAGCTTTCATTAAAACTAATGAATTGATTTCAATTAGTTGTATATATTTAACTTACCAGTAAGCATTGTTTACACACAAAACACCATTCGTCTCTTCCTGGTTTTCGCTTTGTTGATGAATCCTAATCCTTTCATCATAACATTTCCCTCACTAACATATTTAGTTTCTTCCCTTTCACTGGTTCCCTCCCTCCATGTTCCCAATTGCTTGACCTGATAATGAACATTTACTTCATCAGGAGCTCTCGTTCTCTCTCCCCAATACACCATTATGGCACCCTCTGTCTGAGATATAACCATGATTATGTCTGTAAGGAGTGAATGTATTGTGATGCGGGAAAACAAAATTATAGTCATTAGAATATGGCATGACATGCATATGGAAGGGCGAACGTAAATGGTAGCTGGGGGAAAAGAAGAGAGAGCTTACTCCTTTTGGAGAGGTTCCCTAATGGAACAAATACTCGTATTAGTTGTTACAACACTGGTGTAACAACTCGACAGTTTTACAGAATACTGATAAGGTAAAAATAATTGTCATGTTTAAAGTAGTAGACGTAATATTACATGTGGCAGATCATTACATGTTTAGTGTTATGCTACTAAATACAGTAATGCAATAATAACAATGATACTGACATCGACTACAACAGCAGTGCAGTAATAGTAACAATCATCAACGCACCGCTACAAATTCGCGGTCAATGACATCGCCGGTGCAGTAATACAAATATAAATAATGACAATAATAATAATGCAACGCCAGAACATCGTATCTCTCCACCACCACCACTCCTGCAGGCCCTCACCAAGATCGAGGATCTCTTCCACAGGAGTATGGAGAGGCTGAGGCTGGTGGTGGAGCTCTGAAGATGGCTGGGTGATGCTGTAACTTGGGACCTGGGTATTACTACTGGGGGTCCCACACAGAATGCCGAACACTGTGTGCCCTCCAAGCCTGGGTCCTTAGAACAACTTCAGTGGACCTCACCTTCACCGGAGAATCTCTTCCTTCACCTCAGTGGCAAACCATCACCGCAAGAACACCGCCGCCAAGAGTATCTTGATATATTTGTACTGCTCGTTCTGGACTAAGATAGTTTCAAACATGACAAGGGTTTTGAGTATTACAACCAACAGTGTATAACCCGTTCGTCACAATTATACATTTCCGCAACAGTCTATCACTCTGTGTGCTATTTACTGATTGACTTGGATATATACAACCCATTTGCTCCAGCTCATTTTGAGTTATGAGAGGTTGGGGTTAGGATTTCTGGTCTACCTACTTGTAACCGGATATAGACCATTTGGTGGAAATTCACTTCGCTTTTTAAACGTCCATCAACAAATTGGATCTTCCCTGATAGGCTCCTGCCCTTAGTTGTCGTGGGAAGTGGCAAGGAGGGTTCTTGTACTGATATATCGTATTTACCTATAATATGCGTCGTATTAAGACATTTTAACCTATGATATTGAGAGAAAATCTCACAATTAACATCATTATAATGTCAACACTGTACAATATATAAAGCTGTGATGTTTACGTCAAAGATTACCTTAATCATACAGGGGTGTCAAACTTAAAACCTTCCGAGGGTCAATTCTTAATTTAGTTACGGTCTTGAAGGCCAGTATGTATTTACATTACTGAAGTTTACAGCTTATTAGTTACCTGGCTTACCAGGAATATGTTAGTAGAGTCAGAGATTTTGAGTATGTACAATTTGTTTTAATAAATAAACAGGGACACTATTGATACCAAAAGGTTTTTGTATCAATATATATTAATCTGGGGCTACAGTTTATAATAGAATTTTATTATATGGTGTTGTAACATAAATTTCACTTGAATATTGAAACATAAGTAAAGTAGATAAACCCTCCGCCAATCACTGCGCTCCCTTTTACTTGCTTGCACAGCCAGCTGATTCTGACAGCTCAAGGCTGCAACGTGCCACGCCCCACCCACCAGCGGCCTTCATTATCGGAGCGCGAAGCTAGACTTCTTACTCATCCTCAAAAGTCACTCTCTTTCTCTGCCCAAAGAGCTCCTTCTGATGATCTCCTAAGTAATACCTCGGTGCCAGCCCTGTACTCCTCTAAGCCACCAAAAGAGGTTTATAATCAACTTCCTGGAACTTACTATTGTAGCGGGCGGTTTATGGTGGAGGCACTGAGCGGATGAGTAGGGTTAACTTATTTTTCTTACCTCATATTTCCTGAACATGGTTGTAGTATTCTGTAGAATTCTGGAACATTGTTTTATGCACTGGATAATATTTGTAGAGGTCTTAAATAAACAATCACGGGGCTTTATAGGTTTATTTACCAAGAAAATATAAGTCTGTAGCCCTTATTACTAATTTTGAGATATTAGAATAAATTACACTAGACGTCCCGAGCGTTGGGGAAATGCAATTATAAAGTACTTCTTAATGTGGTGTATACTCAGAGTTGAGTGTGTACCGAGATAAGTATTTTACTTAATACTTAATGAAAGTTATCTACTTAATAATAGCAACCTAGAACTATGAGCTGTCTTCCAAGTAATTAATAATGATCTTTCCTGTAAAGAGAGAGAACAAACGATTAGAAGTGAATTACTAGAACGCATGCATGTCACTGATACTTATAAGGTACTTGTACACTTATACTGGTCACGAGTCTTACCCAGAGGGTTGAAGTGAGGGACCCTCCTTGGGAGAGTGTTGTGTGCTGACTGATTTGCCCCACCCTGCTTGAGGGAGGGCGCAGCTCAGCAACACCATGTGACAACTGGGTGTGACAAAGTTGCTAGCAATTACTTCTCGATATCTTGGCAACGGATGTGTGATACCTTTTGGTGATCGTGGGATCCGTGCTTGCCTTAGCATAGTGGAAAGTTACCAGCTTCCATTGTGATGGTGTGATCTTCTATAGGGAGACACACCAACACACTTACAGTTCTTTTAAAAGGTTGTTATAATGGTGTGAGTTATATTATATGTGATTATATGGTTTATCTTAGAAGTGTACAGTAGCTCAAAATGCGCTGTTACACCGCTCGGCCACGTCAGCTGAGGCCCACCGAAGGGTCTAACAAAAAAATAACTCACATATATCTAGATACACATTGAATCATCCCTATGACTTATCTAACCCTGTACCCAGTGTATAGCAATGCCAATGAAAGTGTGATAAAGGTGATGACCAAAAGTTACACGTTAGCATTAACAGGTGCTTATTATTCCTCACACCTAAGCAACAGGCGATCAACCCTGAACGGAAGATGAAGGGAGTGACTTACTAGGATAAGGTTGTTGACGAGAGTCATGGAAGGGGGTTAGTGCAGTAGGAAAAAAAAAATCCTGATTAACTAAGAAAACTAACTAGGTTAGTTGTACTATGAAGAATTTAAGAAATTTGTGAGGTTTGAGAGTGCTCATAAGAGATGATGATCAGGTCCAAAGAATTACCTGTGAAAGAATACGTTAATAGGAATGAACTCTGAGGAGAGGTTAGTTATCAACGCAATAAGTTGATGATAAGGATGCGTGAAGATTAGAGAAATCCGTACTTCGCAGTGAACAGGTGCTTGACACATCCCATGATTATTAACTATTATTCCAATTCTTGACTAACAAGGGACACCTGGAACTGGTTATGAATGCAAATATCTGAAACAATCTGCAAGTGTTGAATGAAACACTGGGAGCCTATTGAACAGTCTTTAAATGAGCCAGTCAGTCACAGATGCTTGAGTCAATGTAAGGTCACATGCATTTACGTCCGGGGACAGAGCGAAAACACAAACTCAGGACGCACAGACGGGGGAAGATACGAGGACCTACATGAATTAAGGCGTCTTTGTTTGTCACAGTCACAAGTTGAAGTTCGTCGGGGACGAGCAATGTGTCTGCTGTATCAGTAAAGGTCAGTAATCATCCGTGTAAAAGAAATGGGAACGGCAAAATTCTTCAGTCATTGTGAAATGTGAGGACTGGAACGGAATGTGGACTAAAATGGTGAGTGGTATAACTGTATCTATTAATGAGAAATAGATTATACAGCTGTCTAACGCAAAATGCGGAATCAGGGCAAACTGTTCCTTCTCATGTCTGAGGCTGTACGGAGATGGGCAAGAGGCAGTAGATCTATGACGATCCATCTCTTATATCACCGTACTCAAAGAATTCATCACGTTCGTCTTACTTGTGAGTCATACATCTAGAATCCTAGACTCTATAGGGCATTTGCTGCAGTCTCCAGGACAGTGAGTCTCTTTCTTAGCTTTTGTACTTCAGAAGCGTGGGCTTTTCTAAAGAGCTCATAGGAGAGTAGGTCAGCAAATATAACAGTCCTCTCTCCTATTCCAAAGAGAAATACTGCCTCATCATCTCCTAATGACTATCGCCCTATCTCCATTACACCTATCCTATCCAAGCTCTATGAGAGGCGACTGTCCAGACGCCGTTCCTCTTATTGTAATAGTCATAATTTGATACCAAACTCACAGTTTGGTTTTCGTAAGGGACTGGGTACATGTGATGCACTTCTTACACTCACCCATGACTTGCAATCTTCATTAGACCAGGGACATGAGTCTCGCGTCGTGGCTATTGACTTTAGTTCTGTTTTTGATTTAGTCAACCATAAAGCACTTCTGTTTAACCCGTACAGCCCCAGCGACGCGCCTGACGCGTCGGCGATGTATGTAACGCACGGCCCCAGAGACGCGCCTGGCGCGTCACCCTAATTGCGCCGACCGTAACCTCAGGTGTAGCCACTCAAGAGGGCTCAGATTTGTATTGGAACTGTGTACGTATCCCACGCAACCGTGCCGATGGTTGAAAACTCTCAAAGTCCACGTGCGTGCGCGTGAGCGCGCAATAACCTGGTTTTTTGGGGTAATTGCCTTCAATTTTTTACTCTTGTAAAATACGTTTTCGGGGGCTCTGTAGGACCATTCTTTAAGCTTTTTGAGCGGTTTTTCGTGGTTTTTCCTTCATTCCTAACCCATTCGCTATTGTTTCTGGAATTAAAAAAAAAATTGAAAAACGGCCGGGTTCTGGTGAACAAACATTACAAAACTAGCCGGGGCTGGACGGGTTAAGTTATAGCTCATTGGTATTGGTGGCAATTTTTTATGGATCTTTGAAGATTTTTTGACGAAAAGATCTCAGTCTGTGGTCATTGATGGGTGTCATTCCCCTTCTGTTACTGTTATTTCTGGTGTTCCACAAGGCAGTGTCCTTGGGCCTTTGCTTTTTATTATTTTTACTGCTGACCTGTGTTCCGAGCTTGAAAATAAACTAATCTCCTATGCTGATGATACAACTTTATATGCGTCAATTGCATCACCAATAGATTGACATGTAATTGCTACTGCTCTGAATAGGGATTTAGCCAAAATTACATCATGGTGTGAACTTTGGGGCATGAAACTTAATGCTAGTAAAACACACTCCATTATCATCAGCAGATCTCGTACCTTGGATCCTCCCCATCCTTATCTACAAGTTTCTGGCGAGCAAATTGAGAATGTGGATACTCTGCGTTTGTTAGGAGTTACTCTTGATCCCAAACTTACTTTTGAAAAGCATATTCGTTCTTTCTCCTCTTCCATTTCCCAAAAAATTGGTCTGCTTCGCAAGGTTTATAAAACATTTGCTTGTGACACCACAGTTATCAAGTCTTTTTATGCTTTTATTTTGCCACATTTCGAGTACTGCTCACCTGTCTGGTTGTCAGCAGCTGACTGCCATCTCAAGTTGCTTGACAGGTCGCTAAATCCCATCAGTTTTATTCTACCTCATTTGTCTCTTGATCTGTATCATCGACGTAAAGTTGGTGCCCTTAGTCTTTTATTTAAAGTTTTTAACAACCCTCAGCATCCATTACATGGGGTTCTGCCTGGGCCCTATGTCCGGGCTCGTGCAACTAGATTCACAAGCAATCTTAATGATCTTGCCATGAGCCGTGTTAATTTTTCTACTACACAGTTTTCACGGTGTTTTGTGCCAGCCATGGTTAACTTGTGGAATAAGTTGCCAAATGAGCTAGTCAATTCAGCTAATATCTCCATTTTTAAGTCTAGAGTTAATGCTTTTTTGCAGCATTAATTCTATTTTTTAAACTTATTTTATTCTATTTTATTGTATTATAAATTTTATGCTTGATATCCTCCACTGCATAATATGTTATCTGTGTTTAATATGTGTATATGTACAGTACAGTATACAGTATATGTTTTTATGTTTTCCTAAGTTGCCGTAGTCTCTCTCCAGTGCCTCCGGGTGTTTTGTGTGGATTGATCTTGATGGTGTTTCTGCACCCTGGTTGGAGACTTCGGCATCTCATATAATAATAATAATAATAATTTGTACGCCGTGAGTGAGCGTATTTGGCTACCTGGGTAGGGTCTTCAGGCAGGGCCAATTGGATCTTCCGTAATTTACGAATTTTACGAGCTACACGTTGGAGTATAATTATAAGTCGCAAGTCACGGGGCATTGTCTGATTAGTCAGCAGGAAGGTGAGAGTAGAGTACTGAACTGCTACTACATCTTCCGCAAGTAGCACTCTTCCAACTTGGGCTACAAGGGCGCCGGGTTTCAGAAACGAGGGTGTTGTAGAATCAACCACTATTAGTGTTCCAAGTAGAAGAAGGGCTTTCATTAATCAGATCATCTTTCTCGGAAGAAAGGGCAATATTCTACTTGTAGGGTTACTAATAGAATATATCACTCGCCATGTAGGATATACGTGGGGAATGGCTTGCTCTGTCAGTTATGTGACGTTAACAGAACGATGATTTGTATAGAATACTTCACTCTCTGACTAGAGTGGTCTTACTTGCTCAATTTCTTACAACTGAATTTGTAAGTTGTCTTAGAACGCTCTTCTTGCATAACAAAGCTTCCGCCTATACTCGTTTGCCTGTGCGGAGTCAGCTCTGAGCTCCCATCCTGAGCACACCTACCTCACCTCTCTCTCTCACAACCAACCATTCACCATGAGTTCAGCAACTCCCATCCTTGCTGGACTTGTAAAATGGTTCAATGTGAAGAAGGGGTACGGCTTCATCACCCCTGACGACGGCACCAAGGACATCTTCACCCACAAGGGCGCCATCAAGAGAAACAACCCCCTTAACCCGGGAGCTGCGGGAAGACTCTTAAGAGTTCCCCCGGCGGACTGCGGGAAGACTCTCTGGAGTAAGTAAAACTAAAAATCAACTTTTTACATCGAAAAAAAAAAAAAAATTTTATTTTTATTTTTTTATTTTTTTATTTTTTTTTGGCCCCTGGGCCATGCAAAATCTCAGTCCTCTACCTCCCCTCCTTCCCCACTTTCCTCCTATTCCTCAGTTATCACCTATTTTCCCTATTATTCCCTTATTCTGAGGTATATTTTCGTGCTAACATTAGCGAGTTGCAAGCAGGGTGTTGTCATCACTGATGGCCATCGAGTGCAAGAGAGAGAGAGAGAGTATCGATCGACTGTGTCGCAGTGGCCTTGGGGAAAATTGGCGGGAAGCTAGCTTGCCTCACCCATACATTATACAACTCGCGGGCTATATCTCCGATTTTGACCATCCAAACGCTGTTTTCACTCGTTTTATTGTTGTTTCAGGTTAATACCTTTATAATCAACCCATAATAGGCGCATATGGATAATTATTAATGCTATTAATGGTACAATGAATATTTTAGTGACGAAAAACCTCAAATACGTCAGCACAGGGGGACGTTTTCATTTACCCCCGTGCGCACTTCAGAGGTTAAGGCTGTGCCCTCCCTTGGTGATGGAGAAAGGGTGGAATTTGTGGCAGTGGCTGCTCCCAGAGGTCCTGAATCCAGACAGGTGACGGGACCAAAGGGTGCCGCTGTCAAGGGCTCCACTCACGCCAGGGACCTCGTGAAGGAGGGGCAGAAGGAGTCAACCAGCAGGAGACCCACCAGGCCGAGCCCAAAATCCAATACCACATCTTTTTCCATCATAGATGTGGTTATTAGGACGGCTATGGCTCTGGCTGGAGACGACACCTCCCTCCTGCAGCAGATTCTGCCCGCCCTCCTGAAGGAGAACAACCTCCCTGTAATATCCATCCCAGCCAACCTTCCAGGGAGCCACCAGAGAACACCGAGGCAGAGGAACACACCGGCTCCAAAACTTCTCCTGCCTCGCCCTCTGAATAGGAAAAACTGCCCACCACCACCTTCAGAGGGGCCTGCACCATCACCACCAGCACCCACCAAGCCGAAGGTCCTGACTCTGACTCCCTTCATCGACCTTTTCACTGGAGAATGCAAACCTGAAGAGGACAAGACTCCAGCACCACCTATGGAGGTCGAGGAAGCCCTCCCACCACCACCACCACCTTCAGTATTCACGGCTATGACTGCAACCACTACACCACCACCTGAGTTAGCAGAACATGTAGAAGCAGCCTCCATGCCCACCCTTGAGATTGCAAGCCCCAAAGCCAAAAAAATGAAGAAGCACAAGAAAACACCAGCAGTAGCAAAGGAGACATTACCAGCTGCAACTTCCGAGCCCCAGCCACCAACACCACAATAAGCAAAAACTCCAAAAACTCCTCACCAACTGTTCATGGACATCTGTTATCCACACCTCGAAACAGACTTCAACATGTCCATGAGCTATGCATACAAGGACTGCATAATACCTGAGTTCCACGGATTCCTGTCATACTGTATGGAGAATTGGAAAAGAGACGGCTGCAACTGCTACTTCCACACGAAGGACCCCAAGACCAACTACGTGACCTGCAGCGTGACAGTGGAGGAAGCTCTAAAACGCGGCTTCCCAGACCTCCCAAGGAAATAAAAACTCACCACCACCACCACCACCCATCACCTTCACCATCACCCCAGCCTCACACGCCCCCGACCAGACATGGCAGATGATACCCGTGCCAGCGAGGAGCCTCCCCGAACGCGCCCCTGTTGACCTTGCCCTGGCCAGTCTCTTCAGCAGCTAAAAACCAGAAAAACCCTCAGGCAGTTCCAGTCAAGCCTGGAAACCTTTTTCTCCTGCTACAATTCACTTCATCCAACTATTTCTTGTCCTATCCCCACTTCCCCCTAACCCCCTGTCACTACTCAATTTGACTTGACTTGAGGTCTGACAGCGACCCTTTCTTTCATCATATTTTTTCCACGCTATTCTTAGAGTTCAGATTTCAAGATACCAAGCCACCTGATTTCACCCATCTCTGTACCAAAAATACTTTTGGGTCAGCTGCTCCCATAAATCAATCAACTATCTATATCTATATCGCTATCTATATCGGTCTGACAGCGACCCCTCAGTAGTTTCTCTCTCTCTCTCTTTCATCATATTTTTTCCAACCACCTAACCTAACCTTGCCTAGGCGAGAACATGTGACTACCTGTTATATATAGTCATGCAGCCCACCCCGTGTGAACCCTAAAACATATATATATGCATTCAAACCTCGTAAAGGTATTAGTTAAATAGAAACTATTTATGGCGGAAGCATTTACCTCCGATGCTCTCGACATATTCAAACACCCCGCTCGCATAATAGTAGCGGGATACAGCAATTCCGGCAAATCAGAACTCGTCAAGAAACTTATATCCAAGCATCATAATAAATTTAAAAAGATTGTTATATGCGGTCTTCTCTCGCACCCCCTACAGCATGATAAAGAAATAGGACCTAAGGTAACCGTATCTCCAGAAATAGTGAACCCTATAAGCGATGAGGATATTTACGATCAAAGAGGAACCTTATTCATCCTTGACGATCTATTTATCGAAGCTGTAAAGAATAAAGTAGTCGTTGACGCTTTTACCCGCGGTCGGCATAATAACATTTCATGCATCTTCATAACCCAAAACCTATACATGGGCGGTAAACATGCGAGGAATATTAGTCTCAACTGTTCTCACTTCCTATTACTGAGACAACGTGACTTATTGCAAATACAACTACTTGGAAGGCAAATATTCGGCAAAGACCGAGCCAGCGATTTTGTTGAAATATACAAATCTGCCGTTTTCTCTAAACCCTTTGGCTATCTCCTCGTTGACTTAGGTATAAATACCCCCGAAGTCCTGCAATTCCGCACAAATATAGTGGGTGAACCACCCTGTGAACGTGTATTCCAATGGTGAGTTCTAAGCATCGAGAGCTATTAAATGTTCTCTACGGTCGTCACGACCAGCCATACGGACTGTCTTCTCAAAAGAAACTATGGGATAAGGCTCGAGACATTGATCCTTCCATAAAACTGCAAGATGTGACAGGATTTCTCAGGACTAGCAAAACCTACACTCTACATAAGCTACAACCAAAGAAATTCCCCCGCCAGAAAGTTCTCTCCCCCAAGCCCAAGATCATCATGGCTGCCGACTTACCCGACGTGCGTCATTTAAAGAAAGACAACGACAATATATCATACCTGTTAGTATGCGTGGACGTCTTTTCCCGTTTCATGCAGGTAGTACCCTGTCACAGGAAAGATGCGACTTCCATGCTAATGGCTGTTAAGAGGGTTATGGAAACAGATGAATCCAGGGGTGTGAGAAGATTGAACACTGATCTAGGCACCGAGTTTTATAATAAAAAAGTGAAGGAATATCTAACATCCCGCAAGATTAAGCTATATAGCGTTCATTCTAGTGAGATTAAAGCTTCCATCGCCGAACGAGCCATTCGCACATTGAAATCCCGCATGTACCGCTTTATTACACTGCGGAATTCCCCCCGATATATTAACCACCTCCAGGACATGGTCAGTGCCTACAATAATTCCCCCCACTCTGGACTAAAAAAGGGACAAACCCCCACAATCGTACATAATTTAACGCGACCATCCGACACTGCACGGCAATTCCATCTAATGTATAAAAACCCCCAGAAACCCCTCAGACGCATTAGTACCGAGCTAGCTGTTGGAGAGATTGTACGTCTCGTGGGTAGCACTCGTTCATCCGCTTTCCATAAGGGATACACCCAGCAGAACACCCACGAGCTATTCCAAATTCGAGAAATAAAACACCAACATCAACCAAAAACCTATCTCCTGGAAGACCTATCCGGCGAGCCCATAGAGGGCATCTTCTACGGGTCAGAACTGGTGGCAAGTTCCTTGCCCGAGTCATTCGATATTAATATCCTGAGAACCCGCAAAAGCAAAGGGGAAAAACAATATTTTGTACATTGGGTTGGATATCCTACCTCCTTTGACAGCTGGATTAATGTCTCTGACCTCGTGCAAAGATGAACAGTAAGCTTCCCCTACTCGGTGTACATAAAAAGTTTGTACGGCTACTTAAAAAACTTAACCCCAAGGAAAGGAAGAACCTCATTAAACAACTAGGACGCGAGCATTTAAATTGTATTTCTGAGATATTCTCCAACTTTCTAAAGAAACATCTCACCCTGAATAGTAAAATTATAAGAAAGCTACAACACCATCGTGAGGATATACGAGCCGTTGCCCGGAAGAAAACATCTCTGGCCAAAAAGAGATTAATTCTAACTAGTAAGGCTGGAGGTAATATATTAGCCGCCCTTCTCCCTGCAGTTGCCGGTCTACTTTCAAAACTGTGTTCATAATGCGTAGCTATTATCTCCTCCCCGAATCCACAGCCAAGTGTGTTTTAACAAGCATCGAGGGTTCACCTACACCGCCCTCCCCCTCCCCCTCCCCCGGACAACACGTTCCAGCAAGCTCGTCCTCCCGCCTCCCCCCACAGCCCGCTCCTAAGACCCCCCCGAGGAAAAAGAGAAAGAAATCAACACCGTGTTCACATTATAACAAGAAATCAATGAGGGCTATGCGCAAAACCAAACTCCCACCACCCGTGCTAATGAAAGCCACTTCTGTAATGGGGAATGCTTCCAAAAATCCCAGTCTAGCACATCTTCTGCCCGCCCACGTAAAATATAATGAGACACCATACGCTTTAGGGCTTCTGGAGCGAGTTAAAAACAACCCCTTAATTAGATGGGACAAGGATGGATGGCTACTGGACTCAGCTAGCAACAACAACGTTCTAGACATCGTGGGACTACTCTCGGCTAAGGGGGCTACACCGTCCAAAGCCCAGCGTGATGACGTAGATCTAATTATTAGAGCAACGGGTCTTCATCCCTCTCATATTGTAAACACTCAGATCAAAAAGCAATACGGTGGAGGTATAAATAGTCTACTCTCGTCTAAAATACCCGCACTGACAACCCACGGGTGGGTATCCTATTGAACCATCGTGAGCCACACTTCCCGTGGGTTGCCTATTAAACTAATAGCTGGCAACCGCTCGTGGTGGTATAAAAATCGGCCGAGACAGCCCAGACCCGTCATACTCTCTTACCCCAACTGTGAGCCAAACTACGGCAGTTCCAGACGACAAGACCTCCATCCACCGCAATAGCTTCCTAGATGACTAATCAACACCTCGAGAAATGGACGTAGTGGACACCCCCTCACGTTGGGGGAGAGTGGTAATGGCTTCATCGATTGTGACTGGCGGTGGGGCTCAGGACGTTGCCCAGCCCGAACGCGAGAAGGAGGAGTGTCCTTCCCTCTACTTTTTCTTGGATGAAGGGGAGGCCTGTGGAGAAAGTGATGCTTACTCGCTCAGCTACGAGGAAGGGGTTCCCGGTGACTCCCGCTATCGTAATGATAAAACCATCATTGCCGGTGTTCACAGCTGCACGGCCTGTCGGGAGACCTCCGGCTTCACTGCGCTTCTACACCAAACGTATCCATATAGTAACCTATACGCTGAAAGAGTGTCTATTTATCGGCTAAACCGATGCTGCTGGAAAGACAGGGGTGTGCCTGGGAGTGTTATAATTCGCGAGTCCCCTGATCCTAGTCTTCCCCATGTTGCTTGTCTTCTAGCTCAATACGCCCCCGGTAAGATGCTGGAGCTGAATGAGATTAACCAGAAGTACCTACTCAGTTCTCGCGACGTCCAATTCATTCAAGGGTTAAAGCAGGACCACCACCAGGATCGTGTTAAAATGTTTAATGTCTGTGTTACTAAACTCGTCGATTGGGCTATTCAACATGAGATGACACGTATTGTATTCCCCTTCAAATGCGGTGCTGCGGGCCTCCCCTCTCACGTATGGGCACAGGATTACCTGCCTATCCTAAACCATGCAGCCGGGAATCTTAGGACCCGCAATATATCCTGTGTCATCTTGGACAAGTGGTGGATGGGGTTAACCACTGTGAATGACAACGCAGGGTTCACCCCGGGTCAAAAACGCCCACACCTGGAGGAGGAGGAGGGCAAATCGATCAACACCAACCCCAGGGAGGCGAGTGAGAAGAAGCTAAGGAACAGCGATGTGGATGAAGACTACGATGTTGTGACGCAAGACCCTCTCAATTCCTAATAATGCGTGTATAATCTCCTTTAATGACTCTCTCTCTCTCTCTCTGTAAATAAATACCTAAGCATTACCTATCGTGTATTACTCTCCCGTCCTTGTAGGTAGCTATAAATATAAGAAACGAGCCAACTTCGCATTAGTCCCTTGCTGTTCCAAGATGGAGTCACACCATATCTACGTTACAAGCGCTGCAGACAGTGTCATATACCCCAATAGTAGCAGTAGTTTTACCAACAACTTACAAACCTTAACGTTACACAGGGACGTGGAATACGAAGTTGGCCTGTTAAATGTGATACTCCCTCAACGTTACTATACTATTAAGAGAGACGAAGCAGAATGCGCCATACATATAGAGTACGGGCAGCTTACTTCTTCAGGCGCTATTGAAAAGCGTAAGGTGCTTGTGACTATTTGGGAAAATATCTTGAGTCCGGACATTGAATACCTTATCGACCGGGTTAATAATAAAATAGGGGCTATACTAAGGGGTCTCCTTAACCGCGACAGAACCTACGTCGGACATCCCCACGATGAAGCCTACCCCGGGCTTCCTAACACTAGCGCCTTTGACCGCCTAGCCAACCCATCTCAAATGCTCTCCCTCGGTCGTATGAACCTGAGCCAACACGTTACGGTACGCTGCTTCCGCGACCCCCATCCGATCATCTCATACGTGAAGATACAGCTCGAAGAGCGGGTAGCCCGACTTCTCGGCTTAAGCCCCTTAGAAGCCTATGACGTGTTTACCTCCCCCCGAGATGCTCTCAGCGAAGGAGACGACGCATTTCTATATCATACTAGCCCGTTTCCTGTCTTAAGGAACGGCGATGCTCAGTGCGTGCTCATATACAGTGACCTGGTCAACCCTTCGAGATTCGCCGGGGTAAATGTAAATATTCTCGACGCCTTTTCCCTCTCCGACGGGCAATCGAAAGGTGTGCATCCTATCGTCTATAAACCACTCAAACCTAAAACTATAGATACCATTTCCATTAAAATCACAGACCAGAAGGGTCGCCCCATGTATTTTGAAGAGGGTCAGCATGTGACGTGCTTACTTCACATTCGCGCTGTCAGACTATATTAATAGCTCGTCTAGCCTCGTGTCAACAGTCTTTTCCCTAACAGCATGCGAGTTACATTCATCCCCCCCTCCGTGGGGGAGTATCGCTCTCTTTTCGCTCGTGGGGAGAGAGTATCTCACGGGGGTGGCATCAACGATATTACCACCCTCGCCTACGAGCCCAGCTACCGTCGGGGCGGGGGTCTGTTCTCTACATTAGCGGGTCTCGCTAAAAGAGCCTTCCCGTTTCTAGTACGAAATGTCATAGCTCCTTCCGCACGCGAGTTTGGAAACAATGTCATGGAGGATATCTCTCAGGGTAATAACCTAAGGCAGTCCCTAAAAAGACACGGTCTGAACGCTCTGAAGAACGCTGCCGTAAAGGCGGCGAGGGGAGGTGGTAGAAATAGGAAGAGGGTAAAGGTTAAAAGGAAAATTAAAAAGAAGACAATGAAGGGGTACTATAAGAAGGACATATTTTCCTCGCTGTAAATCAGTATCGGGCTAGCGTCGAGATGGCGAGCATCGCGACCGTGGAGGGAGCTGTGGGTCAGCAGGCCCCGTAGGTCAATACGCTGCTGGCGTCAGTGAATTATTTCCCCGTCCCAACAAGACCCGACTTTTGGAAGCCACCATAGCCTCCCGGCAAGATGCCGACGTGTTGCCTAGCAATCTAGGTTTCAACATGAAGTTAACTGACCGATACGTTGATTTCCTCATCCCTGGGACTCCGGGGAGCTTTATTGACTTGGGTCAATTGGTCATACACACCACTCTGCGGCTAACCCAAGAGGATAATGCGACCCCCCTCGGGGATGACGTGAACATTGAGCTCTCGAATAACACGGCCCACAGTCTTTTCAAATCCGTGCAGTGTTTTCTCGGCGACGTGCCCGTCGAAACCAATGTTCTCTACGGTTACAGCTCCTACGTTAAAGCCCTCACCACCTTGACACCCGGCAAAATTAACACAATTGGGTCCTTGGCTAATTTCGCGTGTCCCCCCGATGGTTTCACCCGGAAGATAGAGGACAGTTACTTTACCTCCGCTCGAAAGGACTTCTCTAAACAACTCAAGACCCACGGTCTGGAGCTATGCGCTCCTTTATTCCTCGACATTAGTTCGCTAGACAGTTATCTACCCGACGGCATTCCCGTACGACTCCGCCTCGAACTGGCGAGTAACGATTGGCTAATGAACGTACCTAGTAATGGAGATAAGGCACGACTCCACGTAGATTCTACCAAATTGCTTTATACGAGGTTATTCCCCTACCCCAACGCCTTACACGCTCTAAATTCCTCGTTGAGCGGCGGGTCTGTTATAAAATCCACATTCACCAAAACTCTCTTTAAAACCTACGTGCTGGCCAAGGATCAGACCTCCGCCACTTATGACCAGCCATGGGGTAATGTCATCCCTGAAAAGCTAACGATGGTCATGATGGGCATGTCTGCCCAAGCGGGCGATTATACGCTTAACCCCCTGTATCTGACACACGGGAACTTAAGTAGGGCTAGCGTGATGGCTAACGGTCGCGTGGTCTATAACGTGTCCAGCGGTTTCCCCCACGCCTGTTCCGAGCTGTATTACCATACGCTGGATGCTCTGGGTCTCCACCGAGAGCATTCAATTACTAAAGAGGCTTTTGCCAATGGGGCCACGGTTTGCTGCTTTGATTTGAGAGCTGAAAACCTGAATGATAATATGCCCGTGGAAATGAATGGGGGACTTCGACTCAACCTAAATATGAGCAAAGGCCAGGATAGTAATTGCCTAGTTTTATTATTCGGTGAGACGGTTGGTATATTAACTATAAACGCTGACAGAAGACTGCAGTGTGACGTGCGGGTCTGATGGGATAGGGATGAACAACTTTGAAATTGAAAGGGGGGTAAGGGGGAGTCTAGGAAAGGAGGCGGTGTTTCTGGGGGTACTATTAGCGGACGAGGTCGAGACATTACTCAGAGGACACGCGGGGAAACCCGCTGTGTGTATAATCAACACTCTGCCGAGTTGGTCTAAAAAAAATATGGGACACTGGCTCTGTATCTACCGCGATGCTCATAGAATAGTATGTCTGGATAGCTACAGCCTAGACCCTCGAGTATATTCTGATTATTTTAAACGACTCGAGAGACCCGGGGTCCCCATATTTAAAAATGCATTTAGACTCCAGGGAACCCGTAGCGACGTGTGCGGGGCCTATGCCATGTATTTTACTTATCACATCACCCATGCGGGCCCCGGAGAAACGTTAGGGAAGATACGCAACGAGTTCTCCAAGACCGACTACTCTGGGAATGATGAGCGTGTCTTGCGTTTTGCATATAACAAGTTTAGCATGCCCACCTGTCAACAGACCTTCAACACATGCCCGTAAGTACACAGAAGACTCTAGTATCTCTCTCCTGCTTATATTCATTAAATCTCGCTCTTAAGGTATATGAATTGAGGGGTAATTATTCTACCGTATTACCGTTCTCTCTAACCCTAATTTTCTCCACTCTAGATCGTGAACCACCCCGCCCGCCCGCCCGCCCGCCCCGCCCCGCCCGCCCCGCCCCGCCTGCCCGCCCGGCCCGCCCGCCCCCCCGGTTCACTATAGTCACTCGCTCGCTGCTGAGGATGCCGTGACTATACCGTCACCCGACCTATTGCAACTTTACAATAGCACCATGGGTCGTGAATGAAACTTCTTAACTTTATGGGAGAATTTCCTTAATGTATTTCTGTACATTGTCTAGTTAGCATTTTAATATTCTTAAGTACCATACTTTCTAGTGAAGATATATTTGTAACTCTGTTATTTAACATAAAATTAAATAAACAATTAAAATGGGCTCTGTGTTTCATTATCAATGCACTTATATTACTTATACATAAAGGAAGTGTATAAAAACGTGTGTGGAGACACTAATTCAATATTTATTATGCATTGTTTATACAGTATATACAATATCACCATTTGATACCAATATATATTTTAATTTTTGTGACACTAACTTAATATTAATCATGATTTATTTTCTTAATTTATTATTTACATAGGCTACATGCATACATATATTTACAAAACAGCATACTGTATATCAATGTGGGTATTCCACCTTTGTCATTCATGTTGGTGGTACCCTAACCCGTCAACCACCGCATTCAGACCTCATGACCTATGAGCTACCTGCCAAGAAAGCTAGCGCGGCTAACGTCTCATTATCACTATCATCCTGGAAATATTCCAGTTGAGCCGCTTCTGTTGCTAACATTTGATACTCTTCTTCCCGAGCGACGGCTGCTACTATCCTTTCATCCTCTTCCTCCTCACACTCCCCCCCTCCCCATTCATTAACACGTTGAGGAGGGAAGTAGCGCTCAACTAGAACATCTCGCTCAGCCCACAGTTCATATGTTTTTTCCTCCAATTCACCATCAACTTGCCTACCCATTACCTCGGCCAGTCTCACACCTACAGCCTCCCTTTCTCTTTCATTACCGTTATCTTGACTCTGATTCTCCTCTCGCAATATGTCTTGACTCTGATTCTCCCCCCGCAATATGTCTTGAACTGGCCCCGCGGCTTGATTTAGGTTATCGGGGTGACCGTAAGACCGTGACTCCAAGGCATTTATGTAGTATCTTTTGTCCTCTACGATTGATATACCCCTTTTGGGATATTTCACAGTGCTCATTCTAGAACCCCGCACTGTGAATCCATGATAGTCAAAAGTGAATGGTCTCTTCTCGAATAGGGCGTCCTTGTACCGTTGGTGCGTTATCTTTCTCTTAATGGACTTGGGGACACCCTTAGCCGAACTCAACCGGTCGCCGTCTGTCAAAAGGATAGAGTAGCACTTGGGTCGCACACCTACAAACTCGGAAATGACCCGTTCCCCAACTTCTGACTTGAGGAGGCCGAGTTTACCCTTGTTGACTGTGCTGTAAAGAGGGTGAGAGGGAGAAAAGTTACTTGTATCCATGTAGCTTTTTAGTGGTTCTTTGGCATACTCGGCAAATAGGTCGGGTGTTTCAATGACCATTATTAAAGAATCTGTATCGCAGTACACTAGTTTCACTCTGTCACCGTAGTTAGCCTTCATTTCATTGTAAACAAAATCATAGAGACGTACTTTGGACAGCTCGAGGATATAGTACCCAATGTAGTTTGGATGATTCACCATGGTGGATTTTTTATTCCGAACCACCACTACCCGCTCCGGGTTAAGAGGCATAACGCGTTTAAAATATGGGCTCCGCACCAATTTCATGAAACGATCGCGGTCACCTACAATTTCAACATCTTCATCATACTTTGCCACGTTCATTAGACAGCGTCCAAAAATGCTATTGGAAATACACTTTATCGCGTTCTTCTTGATAGGACACGTAGCGTTTTTTCTGGCTTCTATATTTCCTCTGATAAAATCAGCGAGCAAAGGTTCCTGTTTGAACGTATACACTGTACGAACCCTTTTGACAACAAGCCCGAGTTGGATCAGTAGTTTCAAAAGCGGTCATGCGAAGAGCATATTTTCTTGAGCCGCGTGTGTCCCTATTAGTTTCACGTTCTTGCTAGGTGCTGCACGGTTTTCTTCCGCGTACAAGTCCCGGGTGGTTTGTGATACATCTCGGTTTGTTATATTTTGCTGCCGGATGATCAATGGGAGATCGTCTGTCTTCTCGATGACTTCTCGTGAGATGGCCTCAGTGTCGCACAGAATGAGGTACCCGTCATCACCGTCGGTTACATGCCGGCTTAAGTCGACATTTAGGAATGTCTCAAGTTCAGTTTCATTGAGTTCTCGCATTTCCCCACAAGGCAGTTTCTCTTCCATTACGGTCGGGTACAGACTATTAAAATCTACGTACGCGAGGAATGTACTCTTATCACTGTTGGGATTGAACTCGGGGTTTGTGTAAATGTTGTTGGCTCGCACATAACGACGCACAACACTTGTGAACCCCCCACATACATTATTCTGAATGCGTTGGTAAATTTCAGGGTTGCTGAGTACTTCCAATTCCTTCTGTGTTGTCAACAAAAAAGAGTTATAGGCGAACCCGGGGAGGGAGACGTAGTTCACGGGGTCTAATCGCCACTGGTTTTTTAGGATGCCACGCCACTCGAGGAAGACGTCACACAAGATTCCCACGTCTACTCTGACATAGAGGACTAGATAATCCTTGAGGGTTTTGCATCCAGACTCTTTCCAAACAGTCTGAGCATGCTCATAGTCACTCGGTGGAAGTTCAGTCTGGTGGAGACGGTTAAAAAATGCTTCACGAGGGGGGAGTTGAGTTTCAGAAAGACGCTGCTGCGAGTCCAGGTAATCATAGCACATCACTTGTTTACCCTTGATTAGTAAGGGTAAAGCACGGGGGGGCACATCCTTCAGCATGCTAAGCACGTATCTAGGCTCATTCTCACTGTTTATAAATTGCTGGGCTAAATCAGCGAGCGAACCCGACATGAACGCATAACTATCAATAAATCTGAGATCGTCAATAATAACTTCATGGTATTTTTGAGCAGAATGCTTGGGAATTATTTTTATTTTTTTCACAGGGGTTGTTAGTTCATGTAATATGAGTGACAGGTCATAGTTTGCATTATGAGCGATGAGGGTGAGTTGGAGCTTTTGGTTTTTCATTAAAAGATTACACTTACGGCAATATGCACCTATGTAGTTCATGCCCGGTTTCTCGTGATCATGGTGTTTACTTCCATTTCCTTTACCCTTTGGAAATGCTTGTTGACAAAGTTCGCAGTGACTTTGATTCTTATGGTGTAATAGATCTTGCTCACTCATTTTTATCTTGTGATACCCATTACAAAATTTCCACTTTCTCCATGATTGTTTCATCGTCTCGATAAAGTGGTTCACAGCATTATTTCCACAGTACGATCCACATTCAACTGTCTCCCCTGCCCTATTTACAATTATATAAGCATAGGCTATGGCGAAATGTTGTCGTTGAACGCACTTGGCTGCATCTATAGGGGGCTTTATTAGCATGCTTTCAAAGTCATAAAAGGCGATGTAAGACGGTTCATATGCCTTACCCGGATTCATGAATTTTAATGTAGCCCCGGGTGGGGGGAATTTTAGCTTGGTGAGACTTACTGGACATGTTTCTCTGTGTTCTCCCAACTCTCTTTCATTGTTGCACGGGTGCAGACATATATTGCAAAACTTCTTAGGTAGCCGTGAATGTGTGAACAGGTTCATGTACTTGTTAAAGTCTTTAATGAATGCTAAATGTCTATTCCCCAACAGCAAACAGTGAACAACTTCCTTGTCTTTGGTCTCCTTTCGCACTAGGACAATTTCACCTCTCTTAGCTGCCACTTTTTCGAGACTGTAAATACGAATGCAGATATTATTGAGGGTCTCAAGTTGTCGAAGCTCCTCCCAGGCTACGGTGCCTTCAATGTTACCCATATTCACATATTGACGGCAAATATTTTCCCATTGTCCTCTGATGGGGTTGTCCACGTTAGTTTTTAGGTACTGGTACGCTGAAATGACCTGGAGAACGCAATCTGTGGGGCCCGACGGATTAATGATCTGGCTTTTTCCTGGAATACCCTTGGGGTAGGGTACATACTCCCCGAGTCTGGAATTCAGCTGTACTAAGCCGAAGAAAAACCTAACATTCACTATTTCATCTAGCACAAAGCCACTACCCTCTTCCTCTAACATTTCATGTTCGAAACGTGTGGTAAAATATTCAATCAAGTAGTCGATATAATTTTCAATTTCGTCAAAACTAATGATCTGCATTTCACTACGTATAAATTTGTCTTTGTAGGTAGGATCATCGCTATCGGGATTTTGTGCGATTAAGCGAAGGGTCATGTCCACGTATGATTTTAGAGCAGGGGGTTTAGCTTTGGGGTAACGATTGAATACTGACTCTATGATCGAAGCCATGTGTCCCCTGTTGTTTGCAAAAAAAAGATGTATATCATCTGCATCACACGGGGCACGGAAAGATCAATTTGAATCATGGCATTGTCAAAGTAGTCTACTATTTCCCGGACATGTGGGGAGGTTTCTCCTTCCGAGTCAGAGCCAGAGTCTGAGGAAGAACAGGGGAGATGACGGCGGGGGAGCTTAACACCACTGGGACCCGGTTGTGGTGAATTACCCCCGTCTGGTTTAGATGAAGCGTTGCCGATCCCCCTTCCTTCTTTCCCTCTGTGCTGGTGTTGTTGTTGATTCTGTGTAGTACCACTAGGTCCGGGCTGGGGTGCACTGGGTCCTGGTGCATTACAGCTGGACCCTGGTTGTGGTGAATTGGAGATATCTGCAAGAGAAAGAACATATAAGGCTTTACATCACAATTACAGTTAATCACATTTATTTTTGTGAAGTGTTCATTTAAGGTATATATATTTATTGTCCGCTTGTAAGAGGACAGCATAGTTGATAATTGCACTATACTATGCACATATACATACACCTGTGTATATAGATATATTTTCCTCCTATTGATATACAGTATATTCAAGAATACTCACTAAAAACATTTATTTTTGTGAAGCGTTCATTTAATGTAATTATATTTATTGTCCGCTTGTAAGAAGACAGCATAGTTGATAATTTCACTATACTATGCGCATATACATACACGTGTGTATATAGATATATTTCCTCCTATTGATATATATTCAAGAATACTCACTAGGTGTAGGTGGGGTTATTCTCTTTCTCTTTTGACTTCCTAGTGTAGTACCACTAGGTCAGGGTTGGGGTGCACTGCCCCCTGGAGCATTACAACTGGAGCCTGATTTTGGTGGGTTGGGGATATCTGTGGGAGAAAGAAAATATAAGGTTTTACATCACAATTACAGTTCAGATCATTCATTTCGGGTAATTTTATGTATGTATATACAGGTATATATTATTATTATGTATGTAGTCCACTTGCAAGATAACCGAATGGTTGGAATAGTTTAACATTTCATTATACCGTGCGCACATATACACACATATACACACGCATGCATACACACATACATACAGTACATACACACATACATACACACATTTCACATGCGTACACATGTGTATACTGATATATTTTCTTACTATTGATTATTTAAGAATACTCACTAGGTGTGGGTAGGGGTATTCTCTTTCTCTTTCGACTTCCTGGTGGTACCGGTGGGTTGCGAGCACGCCAGCCAATCACCGGTGACGGTGAGACCGAGCTTTCACTCGATGAAGACGGGGGGGGGGGGGGGGGGGCTGTTTGGTTGTGATATCACCTGAGCCTGATCTGTAATTGGAGTGAAATAGGGTTTTTAGGTGAATAAACACTAATGCATTGTATAATAATAGCACCCATAATAATAAGAAAAGGGGACTAAGGGTACTATACGAATAATATAATAACTATAATATTTGGATATATACCGGGTTCACATTAATTTAAACAAATCATATCATGGGGTTCACATGTAAATGTTTTATATATACCGGTACGGTATAGAACAAGTAGAGTATAACACTTACCCTTAGATAGGGATATTCCTTTGTAACCAATGCCAATGCCGTTTGGGATGCATTTTTGACGGTGTCTCTCCATGTTGTCTAGGGGTTGATATCCCTCGCACCAGGAACATCTGATACATAGATGCTCCCGTGTGGAGGGTACCCCACACTGGGAACATCTAACTAGGTCGCTCATTTGTTCTGTTCTGTGTGCATGAGGTAGGTCAGGCTGTCTTTATGTATGGAAAGGCGAGAGGATGCCTATTGATCTTTAAGACATTATTTTTTAGAACTTGGGTGGTGGAGGGAGAATCGATGAGGAGATACATAAAAAAGGTTAAGCTCATTAAGAATAGTGACTCCACTATAAATATGGAAATAAGATAAGTTGAGGTAAATGTTGGTTTATGGGTGCAGGCAGGTCGAAAGTATTTTGGTACGGAGGGGGGCGGTGTCAGGAGATATAAAGGTTGGTATCTTGAAATCTGAACTCTAAGAATAGCGTGGAAAAAATATGATGAAAGAAAGGGTCGCTGTCAGACCTATATAGATAGAGATATAGATATAGATATAGATAGTAGACTGATTTATGGGAGCAGGTGACCCAAAAGTATTTTTGGTACGGAGATGGGTGAAATCAGGTGGCTTGGTATCTTGAAATCTGAACTCTAAGAATAGCGTGGAAAAATATGATGAAAGAGAGAGAAAGGGTTAGGCTAGGTTAGGCTAGGCTAGGTTAGGTTAGGTTAGGTTAGATTAGGCTAGATTAGGCTAGGCTAGGCTAGGTTAGGTTAGGCTAGGTTAGGGAGAGAGAGAGAAAGAGTTAGGCTAGGTTAGACTAGGCTAGGTTTATCTTGACACTTGATCACGAATGAGGTCCAGAGGAGTAGGCGGGGCACCGTGTGTGTGTGTGTGTGTGTGTGTGTGTACAATGAGAGAGATAGAAAGATAGAGAGAGACGGTCATATTTAAAATAGTAAGGATGTATGAAAGTTGTGACAGTATTTGCCTTTTATAATTCCCACGAGGACTGATTTATCAGATGCCACTCCCACTCAGGTAGGTCACCTTTTCCACCACTACCGGACAACCATCGCCATTTTTGGACACTTCTCAGGTTACCCCTAACTGGTCACTACCGGACAACCGTCGCCATTTTGGACCCATTTTTTTCTGGCAGGGGCTTTTTCAATAAAGTCTATGGATGTAAAAACAAAATGGCATGTTTTTTTTTTCTGGCAGGGGCTTTTTCAATAAAGTCTACGGATGTAAAAACGGAAATGGCAGTGGCTTTTTCAATAAAGTCTACGGATGTAAAAACGAAAATGGCAGTGGGTTTTTTCAATAAAGTCTACGGATGTAAAAACGGAAATGGCATTTTTACTCCTACTGACATAGATAGTTTATATCACTAATTTCGTGAGGATCCTTTGTAAAAATCAGATCGAGTTTAGAAGGTTCGTTATTACCCCTCATTCTTGTATTTTCCTTCACATGTTGTGCAAGTACATTTTCCGTAACCAACTCCACTAGCCGACTTCGCCAAGATCTCTGATTTGGCCCTGCATCTCCCGATTCCCAATCAACCTCACTACAATTGAAATCTCCTACCAAGATCAATCGATTCTTCCTTAAAAGCAATCTTCTCAACGACTGAATTATATCCTCGACCATCTCCTCAAACTCCAACTCCCTCCATGCTCTGGTCTTTGGTGGCATGTAAGCTACTGCTATGTCTAGCTTTTTTCCTTCTATATCATTGAGTTCAACTGCCATTATTTCTGCCTTGTCATTATTTAACTCCACTTGCTTTGCTGTCATAGGGTTCTTAACTAATACTGCCACTCCACCTCCCCTTTTTCCCTTTCTATCATATCTCCATATATTATATCCTTCACTAAACACTATATTGCTGTCAAAGTCCTGGTTCAGCTTTGTCTCCGTCAAACAGACTATCTGTGGTTGATCCTTTCTTAATCTTATATCATCCAATTCTACCTTTTTACTGTTTATTCCATCTATATTAGTGTAGTAGCACAGTATATTGGAATCCTCCTCCTTGTTTCTCTTCCCTCCCTGCCTCCTATCAGGTTCACCTCCTCCTCCATCCCTTCCCTGACCTACCTCCACATTCCATTTCTATTCTCCTCCCCCCCCCCCCCCTCCACAATCTCCCGCCCCTCCCTCACCATCTCTCCGTCCTCGGGCTGATCCACTACCTGACTCACCGTCTCCATCCCCTGCTCCTCCCTCACCATCTCTCGGTCTTCGGTTTGATCCACTACCTGACTCACTGTCTCTATCTCCTGCTCCTCCCTCACTATCTCCTTGTCCCCGATTTGATCCACTACCTGACTCACTGTCTCCTTGTTCATTTCTCCTCGTATTTTCCGTTCTTTCTGACTCTGAGTGTACCACTTCTTTAGTTTCCCTTCCTTTACTCTCCAAAAAAAAAATCCTTTTCTCCTCATCTGACAATTTTCGATTTTCATCGTCAGCCCTTGCTTGAACTTCTCTCAACTTTTCCCTTTCCTCTATGCTTAAGTCCTTTTTCACCCTAATATGTTTCATTCCAGTACAACTATTTAGCCTCCAGCTTACAATGGTTAATGCTTCAACCACTGACCTAGATTTAAACTCTGCTTTTATCGGTCTCATCTCACCCTTTTTATATCTTCCTAGCCGTCTTACTTCGTCCAGTTCTTTCCGCCAATCACAGCCTTCGTCTAGACACTCCAATATTTTCTTTACTTTGTCCTCATCCCTTCCCCTTCTTTCCCTCATATCTGCTAAATGTTCTTCAATGTCTCCAAAAATTATTATGCTTTTACCTCTATCTACTGTTTCCCTCACTACCTTTTCCTTGCTCTTCAAAACCTGCACTACATTCTTCTCAAACTCTCTTTTCTCTTTTTCTCTCTCTTCCACCTGCTCCTTCATGATTTCTTCCAATGCATCCACCTTAGCATTCCCCACCCTTGTCCACTCATTTTTCTCCTCACTTATTACTCCCTTTACTTTCTCACTTAAATGGCCCTCATACTCCTTTAGCTGCTCCTTGAGTGCCATGTTCTCTGCCTCCAGCTCATCTACTTTCCTTATCACAGCATCTAGGTTAGCAATTAATGGCCCATCTGCAGTTGCTACTGAACTGGCTCCACAAATTTCTGTCAGTGACTCCACCTTCACACCTATATCTCTCCTCCAATTCTCCATAACTCCCTTCCATCTTAACAGACCCATCATCTGTCTCTTCACCACAGTCAATTGATCCTCCACTTCATTACCCTCTGCCAGAAATCCCTCAAATTCATAGCTCTCTTCATCTCCCAATAAACTCTGCCTCCGTTTGCCTTGGCCGGCCATTGTTTATATTTATGTAGCCTACAGTTAAAAATATACAAAACACTTAATAAAATTACAGTAAAATTAAACTACTACCTGGGATAAACCCAGGTAGCGCCGCCCCCGTTTGTGTCACCCTATCTTGAAAAAAGAATAAATGGAAAAAATAAATAGAAATGGGTGTTTGCGAGGTCACCACGAGCAGGTGGGGTACGACTTGATTACCTTCCTAAGAAGGTAACCCAACCGAGGTGTCGCAAGTACTAGGCAAAGATGAAATTGAAAACTTTAACCGTGTTTTGGGCCTTCAGAAGTAGCAGATACGTCACTCGGAAAACTAAACCTCATTGGTTACGATACTGCCACTGCGCAAAGCTAGCACTGTGTAGTGGACACGGTTCTGGGCGGCAATATTAGGCTCCAATCCTGCCTATAATCGTCATTTTACGATAAATATCGTTATTACTTATTCATATGCGCCTATTTTACATTTAATGTACTATGAAGATAGTAACTTGTAACAACAATAAAACAAGTGGGAATATCATTTTTCTGGTCAAAATCGCGAATAAACATGGAGCGACCCATTCATGAAATGTGGAGCACAGTGAGGCAACCCCTCCCCTCGCGAGCTCTGGAGCGTGACTGAGAGTCTCACCCCACAGTCTACCTCTGCCTACAGACTCGCTAGGTACATAACCACAGCCTGGAACCAGCTTGCTAATGTTAGCATGAAAATATACCAATGAATTAGGGAATAACAGGGAAAATAGGTGATAATTGAAGGGGGGGGGGGGGAAAGGAGGGGATGTGGAGGAGTGATATGAGGTATGGGGAAAACAATAAAACTTGTTTTAACCCTTAACCATCGGCGCTCAACATATGTCGAGTTAAAGAAAACGTGACCATATGCGGGCCTCGACAGATGTCGAGTGCAATTTTGAGCACGTAATGTGCTCTGAGAGAGAGCTGAGCGGTGCGAGGAGCATAGATTCCCGCCTGACCGCTCGCCACCACCGCCGTGGGTCGACTGAAATTTATTACACCCTCCTCCACCCTCTCTCACTCGCTACACAGGGAATTATGTAAGGAAATTACCTTATTTTAGGGTTTTTGCACTCGTGTTGCACGATCGTTGCAAGAGAACCAGTGGTCGTAGAAGGATGGTTCGGGTGTCATTGGAAAGCTCTGTTTACGCCCTTTCAGGGATAGATACTTGTATTACACTCTGGGTCTTATTTATGCATGAAAAAGAGCACGGAAACAACCCCATTTAGGGTAAAACCACCCGCATGGCGGGTAATAGAAGTTACCGACCCACCCGCTCGTAATGTGTTAAGTGCTACTGGGGCCTTTTAAAATGTTTATTTTAGGCCTTCCCTTTTAAGAACTTTGCTGCCGTCGCCCAGTAAGACCTCTTAACCTAACAAGTGCGCATGGGGGTAATTGAAAACGTCCCCCTGTGCTGACGTATTTGAGGTGTTTCCGTCACTAAAATATTCATTGTACCATTAATAGCATTAATAATTATCCATATGTGCCTATTATGGGTTGATTATAAAGGTATTAACCTGAAACAACAATAAAACGAGTGAAAACAGCGTTTGGATGGTCAAAATCGGAGATATAGCCCGCGAGTTGTATAATATAATGGGTGAGGCAAACTGCTTTCCCGCCAATTTCCCCCAAGGCCACTGAGACACAGTCGATCGATACTCTCTCTCTCTCTCTTGCACTCGCTTGCCATCAGTGATGACAACACCCTGCTTGCAACTCGCTAATGTTAGCACGAAAATATACCTCAGAATAAGGGAATAATAGGGAAAATAGGTGATAACTGAAGGAGAGGAGGAAAGTGGGGAAGGAGGGGAGGTAGAGGACTGAGATTTTGCATGGCCCAGGGGCCAAAAAAAAAAAAAAAAAAAAAAAAAAAAAATTTGATGTCAAAAGTTGATTTTTTATTTTACTTACTCTCAAGAGTCTTCCCGCAGTCCGCCGGGGGAACTCTTAAGAGTCTCCCCGCAGTTCCCGGGTTAAGAGCTTTCTCGCCGTTCCCGGGTTAAGGAAGCCATACTGGCGATCTGTGACCAGATTATAAGAAGAGAAATGCTTAATTATGAAATTTGGAAGCAAGAATAGTTTAAAAAACTTTAGAGAAACAAGAGATGAGAGCAATTGGATGATAGTTGGAGGGTTGAGAGTGGTCACCCTTCTTTGGGACAGTTTGAATGAGAGCAAACTTCCAGCAAGAAGGGAAGACATTAGAGGAGAGACAGAGACGAAAGAGTTTGCCTAGGCAGGGGTCAGCACGGAAGCACAGTTTTTGAGTACAACAGGAGGAACACCGTACGCCTTCTTAGTATTCAGCCCAGAGAGGGTAGAAAGTACATCTTTAGAAGAGATTATGATATTAGGCATAAGTAGGAGAGAGGGAGGAATAGCACCAGAATCATCCAAGGTGGAGTTTCTAGTAAAAGTTTGAGCGAAGAGTTCAGCTTTGTCAGAAGAAGAAGTGATGGTTGTGCCATCAGAATGGAAAAGGGGAGGGAAAGACGAGGAAGACAAATTGTTGGAGAGGTTTTTGGCTAGATGCCAGAAAGCTTGGGAAGAGCTAGAGTTGGATAGTTCAGTGCATTTATTGATGAAAGAGTGCTTGGCAAGTCGAAGAACAGATTTGGCTTGATTCCGAGCAAAAACATAGGAAGAATTATATTCTTGAGTTTTAAGGCGTCGGTACCATTTGAATGCTTCCTCCTTGTTGTGGACAGCAGTAGAACAAGCGTGAGTAAACCAAGATTGTTTTGCATTAGACTTGAGAGAAAGAAAATGGAATGTACGCTTCCATGCCCGAGAGGATTACCTCTGTAATGCGTTCAGCACTCTCCGAGGGTCCTCGGCCACGGAAGCAGAAGTAATTCCATGGGAAATCAAAGAGGTACTGCTGGAGAGCCTCCCAGTCGGCAGCGCCAAAGGGCGCCCACAAGCGCCGCCGGCTGGGAGGATCGGGTGGCCGTACTAAAGAGATAGGACAGGTGACGGAGATAAGGTTATGGTCAGAGGAGCTCAAAGGGGAGAAAAGATTGACAGTATAAGAAGAAAGGTTAGTAGTCAGAAATAATTCAAGAATTATCGGGAATTTAGATAAAGGTTAAATTACATATCACTGGTACATGAAATATCCCAACAAATAGTTATAATATAATTACCAACGAGGTATTCGTCGATGGGTGTAATCCAGTCCCCCACACACGGCTAGTTCAATTGCATGACATGTAGGAATGTTCACATAATACAATATCGATACAATGAACTTAGCTTGGAGGACTGGTGATGTAGGACTGTTGTTATAAATTAGTATTTGTAGCACATGGTGAACTGTGGGTTGAGTCAGAGCCGGGGGAGGAGATGTTGACTGTATGGTGTTGATTGAGAGACTAAAGGGCCGGCGTCCGATCGCTTCGCGAAATTACATATGGCTGCCGGCTCATAATAATTATAACCCATAACTTGGTTTCATAATACATCTAGAGCTGATGTAGATATTTATACATTACAGTTAATATTTAACCTAACTTATGAATAAACTACAATACACAAAGAACCAGCCGAAATCGTACAAGCGATACGATACCGCCAAATTCAAATGTCCTATTGGACCAAAACCTGTCGGGATCATTACCCTATTCCCGACATATTGCCCACCACCAAAAATGATATACAGGAGCTATATACAGAGAACAAAAAAAAGGACATCGAAGTCAAAGATCACCTTGTTTGATCTTTGATCTCCAAAGATCCACGGAACTCATAGCCGCCCTCCTTTTGGGACGAGCGCCACCTGAAGCCTGAGGAGGATCATCCTTCTCATTATCAGCTGCCCCACCTTGAGCACTGTCACCAGCATTCTCCCGCGGAGGGGTATCAGTAGAGACGCCAGGATCATCCGGCAGTTCTACATCCTGCTCCAGGGGATATAACCTTACGACTGGGCGAGTAGTAACCCCAGTCGAAGTTCGTATTCTAGCAACCCTTATAAGACCATCAATGCCCTGGAACAAATCGATAATCCTCCCAAGCTTCCAAAATAACCTAGGACGCTCATCATGAATCAGGAAGATATCCCCGATACGAGGCCATCGTTGATTCGTCCCTTTGATCTTATGAGAGTGACGCTCGCGAAGAGACAGCAAATATTCTTGGGTCCACCGTTTCCATAGATCGTCGGACACCTTGTTTACATACTGGAAGCGACGACGTGTGGCGTCAGCATTGCCGAACGTAGGGTCTTGCAGATCTTCGTCATTTACGGACGATCTAGGAAAGGTATTAAGGGTTCGTCCACGTGTTAGCATAGAAGGCGAAATGGGTAAGAGGTCATCAACATCTGCCGAGGTATAGGTCAAGGGCCTGTCGTTGACGGACATCTCAATTTCTATTAAGATGGTTTGCAACTCCCGTCTGGTCACCAGTGCCCTTCCTAATACCTTCTTCATGGCAGATTTGACGATACCGATAGTTCTCTCCCAAATCGCCCCGAACCATGGTGCACGTGCTGGTATAAATCTCCACTGACAACCCTTTCCAGTGAGGGTAGCCACTACCTGCGGGTCATCCATTAAACTCTGGAGATATTTAGAGGCCCCGACAAAACAAGTCGCATTATCGCTCATAATAATTTGAGGGAAACCATTGCGGCCTGCAAAGCGTCTTAGAGTATGCAAAAACCCCTCACTGGATAGGTCGTCAATCAATTCAATATGAATCGCTCTGGTTACCGCACATGTGAATAGAACGGCATATACCTTTATGATATTACCGGGCGATTCTCTAACATGAATCGCTCCGGTGTAGTCTACCCCGGTTACCTGAAATGGTTCAGTCCTTTTTACCCTGAACTCAGGCAAGGGAGGTAGATCAACTGGGGAGTAAGGCTTACCCTGTAATCTTTTACAGATAGTACAGCTATTGTGGATCCCTTTAATTGCTTGTCGCATCTTAGGGATCCACCAACGTTGTCGCATATACGCCAGAACATAATTTACGCCAAAATGTAGGCAGGTCCGATGGTATTGGCGAATCAACATTTTGGTAATCAAATGAGAGGAGCTAAGGAGGACAGGATATTTTGCAGAATCAATAATGTCTGCCTTTTGTATCCTGCCTCTACACTTAATTATGCCTCCTTCCATATATAATCCTAGCTGCCTCATTAAGTTTGAGGGTTTGGCCTTTGACTCCTTGCTCAGGATTTGATGTTCAGTAGGATAAGATTCCTTTTGTACTAAACATATTAGTTTTGCTTCTGCTGATCTCAATTCATGGAGTCTGATATGCTTCGAATCTTCACTAAGGTAAGACCCGTGAGCCCGACTTCTCATGTTGTTAATGAAACGGTATATCCATGCAAATACCCGTATTACTTGATCATAGCTGCCGTAACGTTCCCACTCTACCAACTTGTTATCCTGATGTGTAGTACTCACATTCGAACTACTTAACACATCATCTTGGGGCCGACTTGAAGGATCAGATATGTAATCCCTGAAATCCTGAGGCCACTCAGTTGGAGATGTAAGCCATGGAGGTCCATGCCACCAAATAGAGGAAGACATAAACTGCTGTGCCGAGATCCCCCGTGAAATTATGTCACTGGGGTTATCCCTGGTGCTCACATAGCGAAATGTAGCTGTAGGAACTAAGTCATGAATCTCATCAGTGCGATTAGAAACATAAACAGGTAACACTTTCTGGCTGTGTACCCATGAAAGCGCTATTTGACTGTCGCTCCAGACATAGACGTTATTAATCTGTAGTACGTCTGCATAAGCATCCAGTGTAAACTTTATTAGACGAGCAGACAGAAGCAATGCAGGAAGTTCTAATTTAGGAACTGTAATCTTCTTTATAGGGGCTACTTTGGCCTTCGCTATAGCCAGCGTCGCTTCACTACCATTGCATATGTATATGGCAGTACCGTACGCACTATTACTAGCATCAGAAAAGGCATGTAGATCCACTTGTTGACCACTAATAACCTGACGATTAAGTTGGACCTCGCAACATGTGGAAAGGTCCGACCAAATCAACCGCCAAGTATCTTGTAACTCAGTCGGGAGGGGCGTGTCCCAATCTAGTTTTAGCCGCCACAGTTGCTGTAAAAACATACGAGCACGGATTGTTACAGGCAGCAAAAAACCTAGGGGATCAAACAACCTCGCTGACAAGCTTAAGCAGTTTCGCTTGGTCATAAGCTCACTGCCGCATGGGGTGTGACAGAAGGATATACAATCTGTGGTAGTGTCCCATTTGTGGCCTAAAAACTTCACCTCACTATTCTCAGTAGCTACACCGTCAGAAGCAAATTGACCTTTCAAAAGATCACTATTAGTGGCCCATTCTCTTAAGTATAAATGAGCCTTGGCAAATATATCACGGATCTCCCAGTATCTCTTGAGCAATAAATCTTCATTGTCTCCGGTGCCTTGAAGATTGTCCACATAGATCCCCTGCTTGATCTCATTCTTGAAGTCAGGATCTAGTCCAGCCTCCTCAAGATGACGCAAGATAGTAGCGTTGAGAAGGAACTGGGAACAGGTCGCCCCGAATAAGACGACTCTGAACCTGTAGACCAGATACTCCGAATCTAGATCCATTGGGTCCCGCGGCCATAAAAATCTTGTCGAGTCCCTGTCTTCACGATGGAGTTGAAGCATCAGGAAGGCCTTCTCAATATCGGCGACCCATGCAAACTTATGACATCTGAAGCGCAACATAATTTGCGCTAGATCAGAGACCAGGGACGGACCCGTGTACAGACAATCATTCAGGCTATAGGAGCGATCACTGGATTTAGCAGAGCAGTCATACACAATACGAACAGGAGTGGTGGAACTGTCCTTTTTAATCCCATGGTGAGCAAGGTAATGGATGTTATCCCCATATTCACTGAGATCTACTCTCTCCACAAATCCACGTTGTACCTGCTCGGCTAAAACTGCCGCATAAGTCTCGCAATAACTTGGATCCTTGACAAACTGCTTCTGAAGGCCACGTAACCTACCAAGTGCTAGATGGAAATTAGTAGGTAATTTACTCTTGTTATCATTCCAAGGGAGCCTTACCACATACTGACCTCTGCCAGAGTCATACGTTACAGTCTCTTCATACGAGCTTAACGCTAGCTTGGACTCACGATCAAGTTCATGTGGGTCAATTCCAATATTGTCCAAGTCCCATAGCTTATCTATATCAGTACATGTATTATCAGGCACATTTGGCCGAATATATTTATCTATGGGGCTTATTGCTACCTTGAGGACCGTAACCACCTCCACTGTGTGTCTCGAGAGGAAGTGGCATAGGATCCAGAAATGGCATAACCTTGGATCGTGGGGAGCATTATTAGCTTATCTACCCGCCGATATCCAGGGTGAACCAGGTCGTAGTAATAATCAGCTCCGACCAGTAGCATAATACCATTGTTAGCAGAGAGTTGATCATCAGCCAGTTTATACCCCTTGCTTCTGAGATATTTCAAATGTGGTTGAATCTCTGATGCTATATAGAAACTGGGTAGTGTGTCGACCGCAACAGCCTTGATGGGACATACCTTTCTTCTACAAACATAGGAAATCTCCACGATATCATAGTCACTGGAATCTATTTCACCAGTGAAACCATGGAGACGCAAATTCTCTTGACCCTTGCTGGTACACTTGAGCTGGGGTAATGATGACCGCAGAACGAATGACCTTGTGAGCACTGGTCAAGTAAGGTGCGCGTCATTATAGTATTATTATTACTCCCCACTACTGGCAGCATCATAGTAGGAAGCAATTGACATTCTCGAGAAGCAATGGACATGGCAGATACTTTATCACCCTCGCTCTTACTTTTCTCATGTGACTCTTTGGGGGTTCTCCCCTTTTCTTTGCCGTCGTGCCGATCAGACTGGGTGCAAAGGGAAAACCAATGTTTCCCCTTGCAATACTTACAAGGTTTGATGTAGGAATTGGTGCAGGTACTGTTGAAGTGGTCTCTTGCCAGACAGCTGGTACATAACTTAAGCGATTTAGCCTTGCTAATCTTCTGTGTAGCCTTAGGATACTTAGGACACTGATACCACAGATGACCGTGGACACTGCACAACTTACAACCTAATGATATTGGCCTTTTCTGTTTAGGAGAAGTCTGTACCGGGAAAGCTGCAGTAGATGGCGACACCTCCACTTGTCGGTAGTGTCCAGTACTCTCCATATTGAAGACTTCAGTCTGGTACACCTGCACCAACGCTTCCAAGTTTAGTGGAGAGTCGCTTAGTTGTCGTCGTAAGATTTCCCTTAGGGGAGAGGGTATCTTATTCAAGATATTCACACTAATTATCTCCTCCTTGGTGACGGCCATTGTCTCCATAGATCGGAGGAGGCTCTCAAAGGAGGCATAGTACTCCTTTAGGTCCGCCACATCATAGGATGGAGGATCTAGTGTGAAGAATTTGGTAATTAAAGCGGTCTTGATGACTTCCACTCTCCCGTAAGTTCTCTTCAGCAACTCCACTGCAGACTCGTAGCTGGTAGCTTCTAGCTTGTACCCATCGACTAACTTCAATGCCTCCCCTTTCAATTGACCACGGAGATATGTGAACCTTTGGATGGATGTGAGTGTTTTATTATGATGGACAGAACACTCAAAAATATCCCAAAATCCAGTCCAGGTAGCCGAATCCCCGGAAAAGGTAGGCAAAGTAAGCTTCGGCAGGTTAAAACCAGTCGCCTTTGGTGTACCGGTATCCTTAACAGAGGTTGATTCTTGGGTGGAAGATAGTCTGGCTAAGGCTGTATTAACGTCCTCAAAGTACTCAAGATCTGCCGACATTTCTTCTTCCACATCGTCAGTAACTGTCAATAAACCATATACCTGCTGAGCATAACTATCATAAGTAGCTAGCGATTTAGTAACAGTAGCAAATTTACCTTTTATCTGATCAGCCGTGGCACTTATTAAAAATTCATCAAGATCTCTTAACCCTCCAGCCCCGGCTATGTATTATATATATATTCCTCGAAATCCGGTTGTTTTGGCCGAAAAACGTCTAGGCTAGGCTACCGTATATTCGTTAATCAGACTGCTTCCCGCATTCCCGCGCATCCCCAAGCGTAGCTGTGTTATTTACCTGTAGAATGGCATTAAGTAGAGCTCTCTAAGTCAACTGGTTGAGCTGTGATGATGATTTCATTGGAGATAACTTTATGGCCAAAACAGCCACTTTACACCACTTTTCGATACTTAACAACAACATACAGGCACACAAGAACAAGCGACGCTCTCCTTCTTGTGGCCGGAGATGCGGAGCGTCGGTCCAGCCGGCTGTTGTTTACATGCGTCGGACCGACGCCGCGCACACGAAGCTCACAGGCTTTCAACCACTGGTACAATGTAGTACCACCCGGGTTCCTGGGGGCAAAAAATAATGGTACACACGTGTACCATCCGAGTTTGAAGGGTTAATATAAACTATCGAAAGGAAATTATCTAACTAGACAAAAAAATTAAATACTAAATCCATTAAAAGAAAGGGTAAGGTGAAGCACTAATTATTGTAAGCCCTTTATAGGTAAGCCTAGTTGGTTAAGCTACAATCATGAGGTCTGACTATTAACTGTCAATCGCTTAGGAATTAACAAAGACCGACACTCATGACCGCCACTTTAAGCAACTAGGCCTAGGCTATTATGAAATTTAAATATAAAAGGTCACATGAGAACCCTCCCCACCAGCATAATTAATAATGAGTCCCACAATGACAAAACACAAGCAACACCACAGGCACACCACCAAAGCGAAATGAAAAGCCACCACAGACACCTGCAGGCCTAGACTGCCTAGCCTAGCCTATGAGCGCGAAATGGCGCCCGACGAAATTACCCCAACCCCAATCTCCAGCCCAGCTAACCCACCAAAAAAACGCCAAGGATCACACGCCCAAAAAAACCTGGAAACTAGTCCCAAAAAAGATAGAGACGGCGCCTAAATGGTAAAAAACATGAGGGAAGAAGCTGGGTGTAAACTAGGGAACGGCAGTCGGCCAACAACGCACGAGGCGGCAGCCATTTGTAAGCCCACAAGCGTCAAGGAAGCAAACAAAACGGTACTACGGTAAGGAAGCTTTAGGGCACGAAGGACCAATATTTATCGGGAATTTAGATAAAGGTTAAATTACATATCACTGGTACATGAAATATCCCAACAAATAGTTATAATATAATTACCAACGAGGTATTCGTCGATGGGTGTAATCCAGTCCCCCACACACGGCTAGTTCAATTGCATGACATGTAGGAATGTTCACATAATACAATATCGATACAATGAACTTAGCTTAGAGGACTGGTGATGTAGGACTGTTGTTATAAATTAGTATTTCTAGCACATGGTGAACTGTGGGTTGAGTCAGAGCCGGGGGAGGAGATGTTGACTGTATGGTGTTGATTGAGAGACTAAAGGGCCGGCGTCCGATCGCTTCGTGAAATTACATATGGCTGCCGGCTCATAATAATTATAACCCATAACTTGGTTTCATAATACATCTAGAGCTGATGTAGATATTTATACATTCCAGTTAATATTTAACCTAACTTATGAATAAACTACAATACACAAAGAACCAGCCGAAATCGTACAAGCGATACGATACCGCCAAATTCAAATGTCCTATTGGACCAAAACCTGTCGGGATCATTACCCTATTCCCGACAGTTGGGCCGATCTCCGAAGCGATCCGGGATATGGGTGGATTGCTGGACCAGCTGCTCTAGGTCATTTATGATAGAAACGACGTAGGCTTGTTCACAAGGTTGGTCAGTAGTGTGAGAGGAGAGCCATTGGCTGTGGTGAACGTTGAAATCTCCTAAGATGGAGATTTCAGAGAAGGGAGAAATTGATAAGAGTGTGTTCCACTTTAGAGTTTAGATAGTCAAAGAATTTGGGAAAGTCGGTAGAGTTAGGGGAAAGATAGACAGCACAGAAATATTTAGTATGAGAATGACAGGATAGTTTGAGCCATAAAGTTAAGAATTCAGAGGAGTCGAAATCGGGAACACGAGAGCAAGTGAGTTTGTTGTGCACGTATGCACAACATCCGCCTTTGGCCTTGAAACTAGGATAGAGAAAGTAGGAGGATACAGAGAAGGGGCTGCTGGAAGTTATCTCTGTTACCTGGGTTTCGGTGAGGAAAAGAAGATCAGGTTTGTAGGAGAGATGGTGTTCGACTGAGTGAAAATTAGAGGAAAGGCCGCGAATATTGCAAAAGTCGATAGTAAGAGTGACAGGCCGTGGTCCAGAGCATTTAGAGGGGTAGTCAGGGGAAGGTCGGGCAGGTGTGGGGGCATTTATGGTCCCCCCCCCCCCCCCCCCGTGGGGGGATTGGGCCTGAGTAAATGGATAGATATTGAAAGCTACAGGCTGTGGCATGGTCGGTAGCACGTCTGATTGCTGACCGAAGGACCTGCAGACTTCAGTTGGATCCCACACTGTGCCATTTGTAGACGCACACTTAGTTTATTCTGTTGTGTTGGTGGTGTAATGGTTTAGATGCTTATGTTCTGGGTGTGGTGTCCCGAGTTCGAACCCTGGGAGGACCATATGCTTTCATTAGTTTATTCAAGTGCATTGGGGTTTGTAATTGATGATTAATGTTAAGAACGGGGTGTTACTTAAATATGTTAAGGGGGAGGTAGTCGCTTTTTCTGGCCCTCCTGCTCCCTCGTGTTAAGCATATTTGTTTTGAGATTTTAAGACTCCATTAGTTTGGTGATTTTGATACCTTTCGCCCCATTTCTTTGTCAATATTTAGACCTTTTGTGCCACTTAGGTGTCAATTTTTTCTTGGCTATCGCTCGCGCTTAATTTAACCCAGTGAGACCCAGCGTCGCACATGATGCGTCGGCAGTTTGTTATCACCAACTCCCAGCGACGCATCACGTGCGTCCGGCATATTAAAATCATTTACGTGGCTCGTAAGGTAGGAAATGGCGGGAGAATAGGAGGGGGAGGTACCGTAGTGTGTGTGGGAGCCGGGCCGGTAGGTGTGAGCGGGCCAAGACAGCCGCGCGGCCGGTGGTGGTGGGCTTAGTGGGGATACTTTACACCCTTAGTTCACCGCCACTTTGAACCTTCATTACTCCGGTCGTATGGGAGCTAGAGGCTTGAGATTTATGTGAGACACTCCTTAGGATGTATGCCGTACAATGCCATACTCAGTTTTCACCCTAGTGCTCCCGGGCGGGTGGTCATGCGGGGGAGACGAACTTTCGACCCCCCCGCCCCCCAAATGACCGAGGTGAGTTTTTTTTCTGCATTTCTCACCATTCTCTTCCATTTTGGCTCAACAATTTTTTTTGAGGCTCTTCCCCCCCCCCCCCCAAAAAAAATATCCGAGGTGATTTTTGCTTTTGTTTTTTTTCATTTCTCATCCTTGTCTTCCATTTTAGCAAACAAAAAAAAGAAGTGAAAATGGCTTGGGACTGGGGTGAACAAAATATTATAACTAGCCGGGGCTCAACGGGTTAAGAAAGAATTTTTTTCTACCTAAAGATGTACACATTTATCTTGAAAGGGGGTCTAGGGGATGTTTTTTTTTTAGGTTTGATGGAGATTGAGCGAGAAAACTCAAAAATAGATTAATAAATGTATACATAGACCAAAAAAAAAACAGCACTACCCCTTTAACTTAAGGGTGGAGTTGCATATCTTACTAACTCTTGGTCATCCAACTTTCGGGACTTCGGTGAGACTTTTTCTATTGTACTAGACATATCGAAAGCCTTCGATAGAGTCTGGCATAAATCTTTAATTTCTAAACTACCCTCCTTCGGCTTCTATCCCTCCATATGGGTTTCAAAGTACATAACCAGGTCAAAGTGGCGGCTGCGAAACGTCTAACGGGTTGGATTCTGCGTACTTTTAAAACACGCGTTGAATTGCCTATGATAACGCTCTTCAAATCTCTAGTGCTACCGCGGCTTGAATACTGTAGCGTATTAACATCCCCATTACAAAGCAGGTGAAATAAATGACGTAGAGAGTGTACAAAGAAATTTCACTTCGCATATAAGTTCGATAAAACATCTACACTATTGGGAGCGTTTAAGAGCACTGAATCTGTACTCACTGGAACGTAGAAGAGAACGTTACCTAATAATATACACGTGGAAAATCGCAGAGGGTTTAGTACCAAACCTACATACTCTGATAGTCATGAAATTCAGTGATAGGAGAGGCTGGGAATGCGAAATCCCCCGGATGAATAACGGGTGCTATGGGCTCTCTGCGAGAGGGCTGGTTATCACACAGAGGCCCACGTCTCTTCAACAAACTCCCACGGCGAGTAAGAGACATGAGGGACATCTCGTTAGACAACTTCAAGAGAGCCCTAGATGTCGAACTGCAAAAAGTGCCAGACGAGCCCATCCTCGCAAGGGAGCGAGCTGTCGCTTCAAACAGTCTACTGCACCAAATCACCACCCATAATGAGGGGCGTCGCGCTCCTTGGTGCCGCTAGAAGAGCGGCGAACACATCCAAAGGTAAGGTAAGGTATCCATCTGTGCCTTTGTCTCTAATTTCCTTTCCGGCCGTTCCATAGCCGCGGTTGTGGACGGCCATTGTTCACTTCCTCACCCTATAAACTCCGGTGTTCCTCAGGGCTCTGTCCTATCTCCTATTCTCCTTCTAATTTTTATAAATGATCTCCTTAACTGTACCTTAATTCCCATCCATTCATACGCAGACGACTCAACCTTACACTACTCCATTAGTTTTTCAGAACGCCCCAGCCAGCAATCCCTCAACGACAAACGTAATGAAGCCATAGAACTCTTAAATTCTGATCTAAATACTATTTCCAATTGGGGCAGAGAAAACCTTGTTAACTTTAATGCTTCCAAAACCCAATTTCTCCATCTAACTACCCGTCAGGATCTCCCAGCGGACTATCCCTTATTCTTCAACAATACAAAAATCAACCCTTCATCTTCTCTCAATATTCTTGGTGTCTCTTTTTCTTCTGCTCTCATTTGGAAGGACCATATTACCAGTCTTGCTAAGGCAGCCTCCCAGAAGCTGGGTGTGCTCAACCGCCTTAGGGGGTTCTTTTCCCCTGCACAGCTTCTTGCTCTGTACAGGGGCATAGTGCGCCCTTGTATTGAATATTGTTCACATGTGTGGGGAGGTTCCTCTCACACCACTCTCCTAGACAAAGTAGAAAGGAAGGCCTTTCGTATCATTAACTCCCATCCACTCACCAACTCTCTGCAATCTCTCTCTCCGCCGCAATGTTGCATCTCTCTCGCTATTCTATCGCTACTATAATAATCAGTGTTCCTCAGAGCTATCCCAGTGCATACCACCTCCTTTACGTAGGGCACGTGGTAGCCGTCTTGCAACTCAATCCCACCCCTACTCTGTGCAACTCTCCAACCCAAGAGTGAAACGTTACTCTCAAACTTTCTTCTACTCAACAGCTGAGCTCTGGAACTCTCTCCCAGAATCAGTCTTTCCCTCTTCCTATGACTTAAATTGCTTCAAACTCCGTGTGTCCAGGCATTTTGGCTCGAACGTCCCTTGATTTTGGCCCTGTCACTCTTTCAACTATGGGGGAGGCACTCGCTATAGGCAGTTATGCCTTTTGCCTCCCTCAATCACATAGAAAAAAAAAAATAAGAACATCTTGGCTACTCAGATAATTCCAGTTCAGTACAGAAAAAATAAAAATCATAGTTTATATAGTGTTCAGAAAAGATTGTTAAATACATACATACATACAATTAAAATCATAGTTTATATAGTGTTCAGAAAAGATTGTTAAATACTGTACATACATACATACAATTTTAAGACTGAGTGCTCCACACATACGTGCAGTTTCAGTCTCTTGTCTTAATGGTGGCGTTCCAGGGCTGCTTCACTTGTCAAGTTTTTGGATTTGAGATCGGCACGTACTGTATAGTCCGATCCCAGGTCTTCCTCGGTCCACCCCTTGGTGCAGCTCCCTCCACAATCACAGACCTGCATTTTTCACCCAATTTTGTTCATCCATTCTCTCCACATGTCCATACCATCCCAGTCTACTTGTACGCATCACCTCGCTAATACTCTTTATACCTAAACGTCTCCTCAACTCCTCATTTGTTATTCTATCCTGCAGCCTGGCCCCACACATCCATCTCAACATTCTCATCTCATTATGTTCCATTCTGTTGACATCCTCTACTTTAACGGCCCATGCTTCTGAGGCATACGTCATTGCACTTCTAACACATGAGGCATACGTCTTTCCCTTCAGGGGGAGAGGCATTCTTTTCATGGTCAGAATTGGCAGGAGTTCTCTGAACTTCCCCCAGCCACATCTAATTCTAGCGACAGTGGCAGCCTCGGCCCCACCACCGGCAGAGATGGTATCTCCTAGGTAACAAAACTTGTCCAACAGCTCCAATGACTCATTTCCAAAGTTCACAGCCACAGGATCATCACTTAACACAAGCTCGCCTTAGCACACTACGCACTCAAATGTCTCTATTTCTGACTTATCCTTCGGCAGGGGTCCTTTTATTCTACTACAGCGCTTACTCCCATGGTGTACCCAACATCGACAGATGCTACATCGAATCGAGTTAGTGCCCACACACTGCACATGGGTATTCACCACTCTTTTCCACATTGCCTCTAAAAATCTATAACCTACTGTATATTTAAAGTTACTTTTTTCCTTCAAATTCCTATATTACATACAAGTTTAAAGACCGTTTGTTCACAGAAGCTGTGGTTACAGTCTCACGTCCTAAATGGCAGCTTTCCAGGCGGTCCTGTCAAGGGCCGCCTGTGTTGTCAAGTTCTTTATTTTGAGATCGGACCGGAGTACCCGAGCCCACGTCATTCTACGTCCACCCCTACGCGCAGCTCCCCCCAAGTTCACTGTCCGGCATTTCTTCACCCAGTTCTGATCATCCATTTTCTCCACATGTCCAAACCAACCAAGTCGGCTCGTGCGCATCACTTCACTGATATTCCTAATGCCCAGACGCCTTCTCAATTCCTCGCTCGATACCCTGTCCCTAAGATTAACCCCACACATCCATCTCACCATTCTCTTCTCATTTCGTTCCATTCTATTGACATCCTCCGCTTTAACCGGCCACGTATCAGAGGCATAGGCCATCGCTCTCCTAACACACGAGGTATACACCTTCCCTTTAAGGTGGGGTGGGAGCCCTCTCATGGTCAGGAGTGGCAACAGCTCTCTAAACTTTCACCAGCCACTTCTGACTCTAGCAATGGAGCTAGCTTCAGTGCCACCTCCAGCGGAAACTGTATCGCCCAGGTAACAGAACTTTTTCACACACTCCAGCGTTACACTGTCGAAATCAACACTGACAGGCGGGTCATTTAATACAAGATCTCCCTTGCACACTGCACATTCAAAGTCTATGATTCTTGTCAAAGGTCCTCTAGCTCCACTACGTCTCTTGTGTACCCAGTCACTACAGACACAACATTGAATTGAATTACATCCCACCCCCTTCCCACATACTGTGCATGGATAGTCGCCGCTTCTTTCCATAGCTCCACGCCCTACTCCACTAATCATGACCTTTGTTTTATCTACGTTAACTCTTAGACCCATATTTGCCATACCTTCCCTCCATCTTTTGAGCTTCGCCTCTGCTTCCTGCGCACTATCTGCGATAATAACTAGATTATCTGCATATAACATCTCCCATGGGAGTCCTGTCCTAAATTCCCTTGACAGAGCCTCCAAGACTAAAACACACAGTAATGGGCTCAGAACTGAGCCTTGGTGAACTCCAACTTTCACTGAGAACTCTTCACTCAGGCCCCCGTTTACTCTAACTGCTGCCCGTGACCCCTCGTACATTCTCATTATCACACGCACCAACCACTCTTCTACTCCAAGTTTTCTCATAGCCCACTGCACCACCTCCCTGGGCACCCGGTCGAAGGCCTTCTCCAGATCTACAAAAACTAGGTATAACTCCCTGTTTTTCTCTAGGTACCTCTCTTGCATTTGCCTAAGAGTGAAGATAGCATCAGTTGTGCCACGTCCCGGCATAAATCCAAACTGCATGTCGCTGATAGCAACACTTTCCCTGATCATGCATTCAAAGACCCTTTCGCTGACTTTCATGACTTGATCGAGCATTTT
>JBAKBP010004417.1:0-136432 GCA_037953745.1 Lithodes maja | reverse complement strand
CCCTTCTGTTCTGGAGACGTATTTATAATGTTATTCTTACTATTATGTAGACGATGTTGTGCAGTTTAAGAAGGATCTGTGAACTTATAAAGGGTTAAGCGAGATTGTTCGAAGCCTGTTACTTGCTGGAGGCCCTTTTTAACTTAATATAATCGCCTGATAGTAGCCACAATAATGTTAATAGGACGGCACCGGTACTGAAAGGGTTAACAATACCTCTACCATTACAATGTAAATCTAATCTCTTTGGAGGACAGCTTAATTATATTATTATTACTACTATAAATAATAATTATTTGTGTTGTATCTTATAGTCTGTTTGACCCAATATCAATTATGTTGATACACCCATATACTAACTAGACATTAATTATTTAATGTCATAAAGGGATGACAATCATGTTCTTTACATTGGGTGAATTTCCATATTTTAATGTTTTACAAGATTCCTTAACCATTACATCTACTGTATATCCTATTTCATAATGTTTTACAAGATTCCTTAACCATTATATCTACTGTATATCCTATTTCATAATGTTTTACAAGATTCCTTAACCATTACATCTACTGTATATCCTATTTCATAATGTTTTACAAGATTCCTTAACCATTACATCTACTGTATATCCTATTTCATAATGTTTTACAAGATTCCTTAACCATTATATCTACTGTATATCCTATTTCATAATGTTTTACAAGATTCCTTAACCATTACATCTACTGTATATCCTATTTCATAATGTTTTACAAGATTCCTTAACCATTATATCTACTGTATATCCTATTTCATAATGTTTTACAAGATTCCTTAACCATTACATCTACTGTATATCCTATTTCATAATGTTTTACAAGATTCCTTAACCATTACATCTACTGTATATCCTATTTCATAATGTTTTACAAGATTCCTTAACCATTATATCTACTGTATATCCTATTTCATAATGTTTTACAAGATTCCTTAACCATTACATCTACTGTATATCCTATTTCATAATCCAGGAGGTTGTTGGTTTGTTGAATATTTTCCTTGGTTGTTGTTTTATGTAAATGGTGTGGGCATGAATATCTTCATCCTATTAACGCTACAATACCGCTGATATCCTTTTCAAAATATTCTGGCAAATATTAGTAGATTTGTTTGAGATAAAGAAGGGTTACTATTTAGAATGCTACAGACTATTGCAAATATAACCTTGCCTACCACAGACCCTTTCTTATCTACATAAAATAGTCTGAATATAGCTATAATGATATAGAAAATAGTCTGAATATAGCTATAATGATATATAAAATATGTCCCCGGCACCTTAAATTAGTAAACAATCTCCATTCATGGCCTAGCTAAGGTTTACCAAAGTCCTCTGCTCTATTATATTGAAATATACCTACTACGCAACAACATCCCTTAAGCTACTTCACACGTGGTTATAGATAGAGACATATTGATATTATGCATTTATCATAGTTAACAAATTATAGTCTTACCTATTCTCACCGCCTTATGTTCGACTTATTAATTCGTGCCAACTGCCTTATTTAATATACCCAAATTTCACACCATATTGGCATATTGTTTTGTCGCAACTTTTATGATGCAACAGAGCCGAAATTATGTTGGTGTAACTATGAATACATGTAATCCAATAGTATAGTATACTGAACTGCACATATGCATTTGCTTATGTTAATCAAAGGGGGGTCACAATATTACTAACAAAATTCACGATTCTCTGCCAGGCAGGTGAAGCAAGAGCTGCAGGGCTTATGTCCACAATAGTACAGTTGGCCACATTAGTTCTGTTCTCCTCCGTGATCTTATACGTGGTAATATAATGATTGAATTACGAGCGTAGTTTCTTAAGCAGTGGTTAACTCATCTGATTAGTCAACTGACAATTAAAAGAAACCACACTCGCAATTCATACTATTCTACTTTCATACATATGATCACGACGGTGAACAAAACTTATGTGGCCAACTGTACACCAACTTATGTGGCCAACTGTACACCAACTTATGTGGCCAACTGTACACCAACTTATGTGGCCAACTGTACACCAACTTATGTGGCCAACTGTACACCAACTTATGTGGCCAACTGTACACCAACTTATGTGGCCAACTGTACACCATTATGTAAATGCCAACATCTGAAGTCAATCACTCACATTTTTGCAGATAAAGTTGAGCATTCTGCATCTGATTCAATCTGTATTTCAAGTGTCAGTCTCAGTCTCTCTCTCTCTCTCTCTCTATATATATATATATATATATATATATATATATATATATATATATATATATATATATATATATATATATATATATATATATATAATTACCCTTTTCCCTATGATATGTGTTCCTAGATGGGTAAGAATCACTAAATAATGTCCGTTTATAAAGATTCCATTAAGCAAGAAGGATTTTAAGTGTGGTATTCTTAAGGGAGCCCACCTCGTATTTATTTCTATCTTTAGATTGTATCCATTCGGCCCCATTCAGCCTAGTGTTTTAAGACGTTTATCCCCATCCAGGTGTAATTTTTTTCCTGGCGAGCGAAAGCGATCCTGGAATTCCTCCAATTCCAGTTTCTCATAACCTGTAAGCGTTAAATGGTGTTATTTATAGAGGTGTCCAAAGCCTCTCTTCCCACGCATGAGGTAGCAGTATATGGTCCTTAATATTACCGTAAGTTAATTATGTGTGTGTGTAAAGAATAGAGAAGAAGTCTTATAACTAGACCTATAGGAAAAGTCGGAGTAGATGTAGCTCGGATTCGCAGGGACGTTACTACCTAAAAGACGGGCTAACCCCGTCTCTCCTACGAGAGAGAGAGAGAGAGAGAGAAAGAGAAAGAGAGAGAGCAATAGTATTTTTTATTAACAAGCATTGTGTAGATTGTAGGCATCAACCAAGCAGAACAGTACCCAGGGGAGGCCACATAGGCATATGATAAGGAGTTGCTGGAATTCCTGCTAAAATTGCGTGGTTTCCCTCACTGTTTCTATTTGTGTCTCACCTACACAGGGAATAATCCAGCTAAATCTCACAAACACCTCCTCCTCCTATTTATTTCGCTATACTTAGCAAGCACACCACACATCCTTCCAACACACCTAAATTTCCTCTAACGTACCTTTATTTTGGCTCTGTTACTCTTTGAAGCTTGAGGGGGGACATTTGTTGCAGGCAGCTTTGCCTTTTGTCACCTTCATGCACACAAACAAAATATATAAATAAATACAACAACAAATCATTCTTCCACAGTGTTGAACTTTAAAATTAGTTTATACCATGAACCATCTCTCTCAGTAATTAACTTCCTTAACCGGTTTTTCTGGCCCCCTTCTCCTTCGTGCTTAGCCCCATTGGTTTATAGATTTTAAGACGTTGGGCCCATTAATTTGGCGATTTTATGACCTTCCCCCCCATTTCTTTGTTAATATTAAGACCTATCGTGCTATTTAGTTGTCAATTTATTTCCTGGCGAACGATATAATGAGTGTACCGTCCTTCCGCCGGGACACTTTTCTAGCGAAAAATTTACAAATTAATCTACAAGGAGGATCTAATGGATGTTTTTTTTAAAGTTTGATGGAGGTCTAGGGAGGAAACTAAAATACTATATATATATGAAATATTCGACCAAAAAATATAGCCTTCCCCCTTAAAATAGCTCTTCCCCATACTGTCTGACCGAACAGTCCCGAGTCTGGTTGACCGAAGCGACTACTGATGCTCGCTCCATACTGTCTGACCGAACAGTCCAGAGTCTGGTTGACCGAAGCGACTACAGATGCTCGCTCCATACTGTCTGACCGAACAGTCCAGAGTCTGGTTGACTGAAGCGACTACAGATGCTCACTCCATACTGTCTGGCCGAACAATCCAGAGTCTGGTTGACCGAAGTGACTACAGATGCTCGCTCCATACTGTCTGGCGGAACAGTGCCGAGTCTGGTTGACCTAAGCCGCTCCAGATGCTCGCTCCATACTGTCTGGCGGAACAGTGCCGAGTCTGGTTGACCTAAGCCGCTCCAGATGCTCGCTCCATACTGTCTGTCCGAACAGTCCCGAGTCTGCTTGACCTAAGCCGCTCCAGATGCTCGCTCCATACTGTCTGGCCGAACAGTTCCGAGTCTGGTTGACCGAAGCTGCTCCAGATGCACGGTCCATACTGTCTGGCCGAACAGTCCCGAGTCTGGTTGACCGAAGCCGCTCCAGATGCTCGCTCCATACTGTCTGGCCGAACAGTACTGAGTCTGGTTGACCGAAGCCGCTCCAGATGCTCACTCCGTACTGTCTGGCTGAACAGTGCCGAGTCTGGTTGACCGAAGCCGCTCCAGATGCTCGCTTCATACTGTCTGGCTGAACAGTCCCGAGTCTGGTTGACCGAAGCCGCTTCAGATGCTCGGGCCCTGAAGGAGCCCGGTCCAGATGGTTAAAGGGGGGATGGTTCACTTTTTGGTAGATTTTTTCATATATTTATATAATTTTGTAGTTTCCTCCCTAGACCTTCATCAAACATAAAAAAAAAAAAAAAAAAAACAGGATCCCCTTTCATGATATATTTGTACATTTTTCGGTAGAAGAATTTCCGAGCCAAAGCCCTGTTCCTCCTAAATTACAGGCTCGCCAGGAAAAAATGTACACCTAAATGGCACAAACAGTCTTAATATTGACAAAATAAAGGGCCGAAAGGTCTTGAGATCGCCAAACTAATGTCTGAACGTCTTAAAATCTGAAAACTAAAGGGGCTAAGCATGAGAGAGAAGGGTGTCCACAAAATGTGACCATCTCCCCTTTAGATCTTGGGTTGGGCAATACAGTTATGGGGTGTTGAAGAATCGAGGGAACACTTCCCGATCTGTCAGCACCATTGTCTTGGGTTACCATGTTAAGTCAGTGAAAATAGGTTATCCTAAACTGAACAAGATGCCGAAATACACTTAGACTACCAGGCTAAGTGAGGTACCTTTATTAGTCTCGTGGTAACGTGTCTGCCTTATAACCCAAGGGTCCCGGGTTCGATTCCCGCCCTGGGTACAGAGTTTTGGGAGGCTATTTCGGCACCTAATGAGGCTTAGGTGTGTTGGTAAAATTGTCAAGATGGTTGAGAGTAAGGGTGGTATTCTTATACAATTTTTTACCTTCGCAGGGCCTGATACCGAATGAATGTTGTGGGAGTGAGAGTTGTCCACAGAGATTAGATGGATTAGCCTTTCTATTTCTAAGGGTAACTTTATTTTTCACCTTATTTCATCCCTTAACAGCGCCAGTTTAGGAATACCACTATAAGATCGGAGCTCCATAACCCGCCTTACAGGTAAGGTGTAAAAACAAAATCCTACAACCACCACTAATGAATACCCTATTTCACAATAAATTCAGTACGGACATGTTTTTATGCAAGGCCAAGTGTATGAAGAGGTAAGCTTGCTGGCATATAATATCATATAATAATACTGTATTCCTTGGAAATACACTAAAATAAAAAAGTAAAAATCTCATTGCTCCATTTTCGCCCATTCACATACTGTTTCAATAAGTCAGAGTGTTCCTTTCATAATAAATAATAAATGTTTTGCAATACAATAAAACTAAGAAAATTAGGCTACAAAGAAAATAAAACGTATATACCGTACTGTAATTATGAAAATAATAATAATCCGTAGAAAACAATATCTAACCATTTATTGAGCATATTTCTGGAAAATTTGAGACTAGAATCTCAAGCTCAAGGGCTTAGACCGTCGTCATTTTTATATATTTTAAAGAGTGCATTAATGTAGTGTTCACTGGTTACCCTTGGAGCCAGGTAGCTCAGGGCAAGGTGGTCACCAAGCGTCAAACGTTTCAATATTAGTTTATCAGCATAATGTGGCAACCCCGCAAAAATTGACTTTTTGGCAGACCACGGAAATATAAATACAAGCCAGAATACAACCAATAAAGTTGTAACTGTTAACGCCAGTACCATATAAGTTATGATGATAACCCATCGCTCACAGATTGGGTTCATCATATTATAGCACCCATAAACAATTGTTGCTTGACCTATGATGTGATCATCAGGGGTGATTTGGCACCGGGTGAAGGGAGGGAAGGCTGTGGTGATGGGGTCCAACAGTTCATCATAATTCCGCCAAGCGCTGTAATCATTTATAACCAAATCTATTAGTGTCCCATTCGAAAGAAAATACAAAAGAAACATTGATCCTAAACATGAACATAATAGTGTTACATGAATAATTAGTGATTTGAAATAAAGGTTTCTAAAAGTCCCGAGGTTATCCACGAGTGACTCCCCAAACAGATCAGTTATAGATCTAGTTTGTCCATAATAAGCTCTTAGGTGGTTCACCATTAACCTGGAGTCCGTGGAGATGTATTCCACAATGAATATGAAACCCAATACGCCATCGGCAATCCACATAATGTTTTGGAAGTAATAAGCATTATGGACTATTTTGTTTTTATCATCAAAACCGAAACCTGCAGAAAACTGCTTTTGGGCACAAACCTCCATATACTGTTGAGGGATTGGTTCTCCTCGGGAGAGATCCCTACACACCAAGTATTCATCAATGCTAAACATGCTATTGATTATTATTGAGGTAACACAGATAAATACTATAATCATATTGGCGAGGTATAGGGCAAGAGACCCCAAAGGCGATCTGCCCATAGAACTGTTGATTATCTCACTTACTCGCATCTTTACTTAATTATTTAGTACTGGAATAAATTGTATTGATGTTGTCAATGATGTAGCCCCAAATATGTGATAGACGAGGCTACTAATACAACAGTACACTTTCACTACGTCACTGAACAAGTTATCACCACGATCGACTGTTAAACAATAAAGTAACACAGCGTCAACATGAGATATCAAGGTCATAATATATACATCAATGTCTAATTCTTTAAGTAACGTTTTTGCACATAACAAATATTGTAAATTACTTGTATATTTGAGTTTCAATCATTTGTATTGTTTATAAGTGATTTTAAACGGCTTTAATTAAAAAAATAAGAAACAAAATTAAATATGTTCTTTATTACATAATTGTTACCCATATAAATTCATTTTCTCTCTTAAGAAAATGTAAGAGAAAATGGATATATTACCAGTAACTAATATATTATATGACCCGCACGAACTCGCATAGTACGCCAACACATAAACAACACATTTATTCACTCAAATGTACACTTATTCTTCATACAATATATATATATAATAAATCATAAAACAAACACAAACTATAATCCCTGGCTAACAATGATAATAATTTAACGTCCTTTTCATTTTACTCTGGCAACTATTAGATTATTTTTATTAAGCTTAGGAAGGACATCTAGCCACTAAAATGCTACAAACTATCTCACTTAATCCTTTTTAGCTGCCACAGATCCTTCCAAAGCTGAATCAAATCATCTAATAGTTGCCAGAATATAATGCAAAGGACGTCACCTGTACAGTATGGGACAATGAAGTTGGAGCTGTAGGTTAAAGAAGGAAACTGGCAAGTGGTCAATTACACTCACAGTTACACTCACACATATACATCCCTTTAGTTACAACGTTATCCAGAGTGTTGGAGCTATACCCTGTTCCAAATAGCTAGTCCAGATATCCTGAGCCCTAACCTCTGTAACTCAAAAAGGGCTAGAACACATGGGCTGTAAATGTTCACACCTATTCCCTGGCTGACTCTTCCCAAATGGTAGATATATTAGCTAAATTACTCTAGTCGTTTGGATTTTTTTTTCCCCAGGCTGTTTGACCGAACAGCCCCAAGGTCCTGAGCAAGGCCAAGGCCACAACCGAGCGTCCCCACAGAACACTCCCTCCCGTTTGCGAGTTATAGAGGTTAGTGTACAAGAGGTTGGACCTACTTACTTGAAACAGGGTATAGTACTAAGGGCTGAAGAAAGAATAAACCAAAATCCTTGCTTGGATATACGCATATTAACCCCTTCAGGATTATGACGTGTTTTGGCAGTTTAGTCTGGCTATTATGAGATGATTTTATTTAGATTAGGAAGGGCATGTGGAAGTTAGAGGGTTAATTGAGACTGTCTTTAGCCTTATAAAATTCCATAGATCCACCCAAAGCTGCATCAAATCGTCTAATGATAGCCAAAATAAACTATTTTAATTAGATTGTGAAGGGCATGTGGAAGTCAGAGGGTAAATTGAGACAGTATTTATTCTTGTTATTCCCACATATCTATCCTAACATGTATACAATCGTCTAATGATAGCCAGAATATAAGATTTTAGTTTATCTCTTGTACACACCAAGAGAGAGAGAGAGAGATAGAGAGATTAATCCTTCTATTCTTTAATGTGTGTACGCCATCTCTCGTACACACACACACATACACAGTTTCTTCCAGGTGTGTGTACTATTAAGGACACTTTGTTTTCTGGACCCCCTTCTCCCTCATGTTTAGCACTATTAGTTTTCAAATTTGATGACGTTCGTCCCATTAGTTTTTCGATGTTAAGACCTTCCAACCCATTTGTTTTTATCAATATCGAGACCTTTCGTGCCATTTACCGGTAGATAAATCTCTCTCACTATTCTACCGCTAATACAATAATCAGTGTTCCTCAGAGCTCTCTCAGTGTATACGACCCCCTCTTCGTAGAGCATGTAGCTCCCGTCTTGCAACACAATCCCACCCCTACTCTGTGCAACTCTCCAACCCAAGAGTGAAATGTTATTCTCAGTATTACTTCTATTCAACTTCTGAGCTCTGGAACTCTTACTCAGAATCAGTCTTTCCCTCTTCCTATTACTTGAATTGCTTCAAACTCTGTGTGTCTAGGCATTTGGGCTCGAATGTCCCTTGATATTGGCCCTGTCAATCTTTCAACTCTGGGGGAGGCACTCGTTACAGGCAGTTCTGCCTTTTGTCTCCCTCACTCACATAAACAAAAAATCCTGGCGAGCGATAGCGAACTTGTGATCTAGGACGAATCGGCCTTTGGCCGGGATATGAATAAATTTATCTTGAAGGTATGTCATGGGGGTATATACTTTTTAACACTAGATTAGCGGGCTAGCGGTTTATTTATATGTACCGCCCAGCGGGGTGTTTTTAGCCAAAATAGGGCTGTTTACGTGATCATTTTCATGCCTAAATAAGACCCAGAGTGTAAAACAAGTATCTATCCCTGAAAGGGCATAAACAGAGCTTTCCAATGACACCATAACGATCCTTTTATGATGGCTAGTTTTCTTGCAACAACCGTGCAACGCGAGTGCAAAAAGCATGTAATTCGGCACTTTCCCCATACAATTCCGTATATAGCGAGTGAGAGAGGGAGGGAGGAGGTGGGATTCGTGTCAGTAGGTTCGCCGCGGTGGTCTGGAGCAGTCATACGCTCGCTAGTCTCTGCCACCACTTGTCTCTCTCTCTCAGCAACATTACGTGCTGAAATTGCCACACGACCTATGTCGAGCGCCGCCAGATAGTCCAGATTTATTATACTCGACTTATGTTGCGCGCCGACACTTAGGGGTTAAAGCTTGATTGAGGTCAAGCGAGGAAAACAAAAAATATATATAAATACATAAATATATGACAAAATAAATACAAATAAATAACTTGAGGAAACAGAACAACAAACAAATTGTGTCCAGTTTTTCTCTAAGAAATCCTTTATATAAGTTTTAAAATCTCAGTCATAAATTTTTTTTTTTTTTTTTTTGGTTCTATAGGCAGAAGAGACAAAAGGCAGAAGTGCCTGTAGCGAGTGCCTCCCCCAGAATTGAAAGAGTGACAGGGCCAAAATCAAAGGACTTTCGAGCCAAAATGCCTGGACACTCGGAGTTTGAAGCAATTTAAGTAATAGGAAGAGGGGAAGACTGATTCTGGGAGAGAGTTCTAGAGCTCAGCTGTTCAATAGAAGAAAGTCTGAGAGTAACTTTTCACTCGTGGGTTGGAGAGTTGCACAGAGTAGGGGTGGGATTGTGTTGCAAGATGGGTACCACGTACCCTACGTAGAGGTGGTATACACTGGGAGAGCTCTGAGGAGCACTGATTATTGTAGTAGCGATAGAATAGCGAGAGAGATGCAACATTGCAGCGAAGAGAGAAAGTTTGCAAAGAGTTGGTGAGTGGGCGAGAATTAATGATACGAAAGGCCTTCCTTTCTACTTTGTTTAGGAGTGCGGTGCGAGAGGATCCTCCCCACACATGTGAACAATACTCAATACAAGGATGCACTGTGCCCCTGTACAGAGCAAGAAACTGTGCAGGGGTAAAGAAAACCCTGAGGCGGTTGAGCACACCCAGCTTCTGGTAGGCTGCTTTAGCAATACTGGTAATATGGTCTTTCCAAATGAGAGCAGAAGAAAAAGAGACACCAAGAATATTGAGAGAAGATGAAGGATTGATTTTTGTATTGTTGATGAATAAGGGATAGTCCGCTGGGAGTTCTGGACGGGTAGATAGATGGAGAAATTGGGTTTTGGAAGCATTACAGGCAACAAGGTTTTCTCTGCCCCAATTGGAAATAGTATTTAGATCAGAAAATAAGTGTTGTATGGCTTCATTACGTTTGTCTTTGAGAGAATGCTGGCTTGGGTGTTCTGGAAAACTAATTGAGTAGTGTAAGGTAGAGTCGTCTGCATATGAATGGATGGGACTGGAGATACAGTTGAGAAGATAATTTCTGAAAATTAGAAAGAGAATATGAGATAGGACTGAGCCCAGAGGAACACCGGAGTTGTTAAGATGAGTAAGTGAGCGATGGCCGTCCACAACTGCAGCTATGGAACGGCCGGAAAGGAAATTAGAGACAAAGACACAGGTGGAGGGATAGAAACCAAAGGAGGGTAGTTTAGAAATTAAAGATTTGTGCCAGACTCTATCGAAGGCCTTCGATATGGATAAAAACACCATCTGAGGAAGAGCACTTTATTGACAACGTATCGCATATAGCTTCATCAGGTCACTGACCTGATCAAGCTATATGTAAAACGTTGTCAATAAAGTGCTCTTCCTCAGATGGTGTTTTTTATCCATTCTGTCTACTTTTCAAATACCACTCAGCCTTCGATATGTTTAGCGCAATAGAAAAGGTCTCACCGAAGTCTCGAAAGGAGGATGACCAAGAGTTAGTAAGATTTGAAAGAAGATCACCAGTACAGCAGCTCTTGAGGAAGCCATACTGGCAATCTGATAGTAGATAATGAGAAGATACATGCTTAAGAAATTTGGAAGCAAGAATGTTTCAAAATCTTTAGAGATACAAGAGATGAGAGCAATTGGTCGGTAGTTGGAAGGTTGAGAGCGGTCACCCTTCTTTGGGACAGGTTGCATGAGAGCAAACTTCCAGTATGAAGGGAAGATGTTAGAGGAAAGACAGAGACGAAAGAGTTTGCCTAGGCAGGGAGTCAGCATGGAAGCACAGTTTTTTAGTACAACAGGAGGAACACTGTCCGGACCATACGCCTTCTTAGTATTAGGCCCAGAGAGGGTAGAAAGTACATCTTTAGAAGAGATTAGAATATTAGGCATAAGTAGGGGAGAGGGGGGTGGAGAGGGAGGAATAGCACCGGAATCATCCAAGGTGGAGTTTCTAGCAAAAGTTTGAGCGAAGAGTTCAGCTTTGTCAGAGGATGAAGTGATGGTTGTACCATCAGAGTGGAAAAGGGGAGGGAAAGACATGGAAGAAAAATTGTTGCAGAGGTTTTTGGCTAGATGACAGAAGGCTTGGGAAGAGCTAGAGTTGGATAGTTCAGTTCATTTATTATTGATGAAAGAGTGCTTGGCAAGTCGAAGAACAAATTTGGCTTGATTCCGGGCAGACACATAGGAAGAATGGGATTCTTGAGTTTTAAGGCGTCGGTACTGTTTGAATGCTTCCTCCTTGTTACGGACAGCAGTAGAACAAGCGTGAGTAAACCAAGATTTTTTTGCATTAGACTGAGAGAAAGAAAATGGAATGTATGCTTATGCCCGATAGGATTACCTCGGTAATGCGGTCAGCACTCTCCGAGGGTCCTCGGCCACGGAAACAGAAATCATTCCATCAAAGAAGTACTGCCGGAGAGCCTTCCAGTCGGCAGCGTCAAAGTGCCACAAGCGCCGCCAGCTAGGAGATAGGGTGGCCGTACTGGAGAGATAGGACAGGTGACAGAGATAAGTTTATGGTTGGAGGAGCCCAAAGGAGAGAAAAGATCGACAGTATAAGAAGAAGGGTTAGAAGTTAGAAACAAGTCAAGAATGTTGGACCGATCACCGAGCCGATACAGGTGGGTTGCTGAACAAACTGCTCTAGGTCATTTAGGATAGAAAAGACGTAGGCTTGTTCACCAGGTTGGTCAGTAGTGTGAGAGGAGAGCTATTGGCAGTGGTGAATGTTAAAATCTCCAAAAATGGAGATTTCTGAGAAAGGAGAAATGGATAGAATGTGTTCCACTGTAGAGTTTAGATAGTCAAAGAATTTGGGAAAGTCGGTAGAGTTAAGGGCCCTTCACACAGTCAGGAGTGCGAGCTAGAATCACTAGGAGTAAGTGAAAATTCGGACTCCTGGGCCTATTCACGGTGAAAATTATGACTCCTAAGGACTCTAGCGATTCCTAGTGACTCCTGTTAGACTCCCGACCAGTCGCGGGCGATTGGCCCTGTCCGACAAAATGTTCACTGTGTTTAAAGTTCTCGCCGCGAGTCGGAACACTCCCAGTGACTCACAGTGACACCCCCGTGACTCCCAGAGAGTCCTGGTGACTCCCAGTGACTCCTATCTAAATTGCGGACAGTGTTCTGTTTCAGTTTCAGTTCTGTTTCACCGGGAGTCACTGGGATATAGATAGGTAATACATGCGAGTCACTGAGGGTCACTGGGAATCGACAGGAGTCACCATGAACCACCAGGAGCCACTGGGAGTCACCGAGCATGCTCTCTAAGCGGCAGGGGCGCCCACAGAGATACCTATAGAGGGCGCACATGTAATAAAGGGCCCACTATTCATGGGTGTGGGTGGTGAGCAAATCGAGCCTACCTAGCTGGGGATTCCCCCCCTCCCCAGACAATTTCGCAGTATTTATTAATTGTAGGTGCATTCTCAAGGTATCTCAAAGTGAAATGAAGGTTGATTAAAAAATATATTCATATAAAACTGTAATACTCCTCACCTGAAAGTATGATATATACGGGTACTTTAGTTTTCTTGGTCAAACATTATAAATAGGCCTAGTATGAACCTGTGTAAGTACAATTGCCCGCAAGACTTTGTATTTAACGCAGTGATTGTGTGTAGAGAAGGAAATTACTGTAGGTGAGGTATTTAATAATGTGAACAATGTATGGTCAATGTTACACTAGCCTACTTTTAGTCTACAAGTTTTCCAACTCCCCTGACCTAACCTAACCAAGCTAACACAACCTATGATTGTTACCCATTTTAGGTAATATGAAATATTACAGAACTCGCTAACGAATGAAAACGAAAAGGTGGGAAGGATTAACTAGCCACTCTTTAGACAATACTTTACATATATTTGTTTCGTAAATTATAGTAAGCATTGATATAATGACCGTATGGTACATAATAATATAGACTTATCGTAATCTATTAATGTCTTTAATGATGTATGAATACAGTCATAATACTGTACTTAATGATGATATTAGAGGACTGTTGCTGGCCACACGGAAGTCATACATGAGGCTGGCATACGTATCACCAGTGGCAAGGGAGCGCAGTGTGATGGGGATACATATGCCAGGTGACAGTGCCTCATGCCAGAAGGTGTCCTGTCGCTCGATCCTGGGACCAACACGAGCCACCAACTCCTGAAACATGGCACAGTCGACGCGCAACAAGTTCCTGAAGCCCCTGACGTCCTTGCGCTCCAGCTCACCCATCACCTGCTCATACATCCCTAGCTCGGGACGCCGCTGCAGCCAGCTCCTTGCCCACATTGTGCATGGTCTCCATTGTCGGCGATGTTGGTTGATGGCATGGCGTTGACAATCTTACTCCTCCTCCAGGTCTGGTACCCGCAGCTCAAGTTCCAGTAGGTGCAGCGTCAGTAGGTCCTGCTACCTCATCCTCGACATGTTGCGTGGGTGCTGTAGGGTGTCTGTGTGGCGGTGATGGGTGTCCGGGTGGCGGTGGTGAGTGTGCGTGTGGTGGGGGAGAGCTTCGGGGCGACTTATATAGGGGCTGTGCACAATGGGGGCCATGCTTGGCAGACTCGCATCTCATTCCTAGTACCTCGCAGTGATTCTCGGTGACTCCCAGTGACTCCCAGTGACTTGTATATAACTCGTCCTGACTCGCAGTGACTCCTGTATTACTCGTATCGACTCGTACATTGCACTAATCCGAAAACGACCGTTATTTTTGTTATTTTCAATAACTCGCACTTCATTCGTGGTTTTATCCCGGTGACTTCTGGTAACTAACAGTGACTCCCAGTGACTTGCAGGTACATTCCCGCTGACTCCTACTGTGTCGTGAGGGCACGTGGAACTTCGGACACTCGCGGTCATATTTGCAGGAATCACCAGGAGTCATCACTCCTAGTGATTCTAGCTCGCACTCCTGAATGCGTGAGGGCCCCTTTAACCCTTAACCAACGGCGCACCACATATGTCGAGTTGAATAAATATGGACTATGTGGCGGTGCACCACATATGTCGAGTGCCATTTTCAGCACGTAATGTTGCTCTGAGAGAGAGCTGAGCGGTGGGACGAGCGTAGTAACCTTATGACCGCTCCCCACCACCGCGGTGGGTGTACTGAGCTGTATTCTACCCTCCTCCTCCCTCTCTCACTCGCTACACAGGGAATTATGTACGGAAATTACATTATTTTAGTTTTTTTGCACTCGTGTTGCACAATCGTTGCAAGAGAACCAGTGGTCGTACAAGGATGGTTCGGGTGTCATTGGAAAGCTCTGTTTACGCTCTTTCAGGGATAGATACTTGTTTTACGCTCTGGGTCTTGTTTATGCATGAAAATGAGCACGGAAACAACCCTATTTAGGGTTAAAAAAAAACGCTGGGCGGCACAGTGTAAAATACCCTACCACCCGCTCTTTGTGTGTTAAGGGCCCTCACACACTCAGGAGTATGAGCAAGAATCACTAGGAGTGATGACTCCTGGTGATTCCTGCAAATATGACCGCGAGTGTCCGAAATTCCACGTGCCCTCACGACATAGTAGGAGTCAGCGGGAGTGTACTTGCGAGTCACAAGGAGTCACTGTGAGTCACTGGGAGTTACCAGGAGTCACCGGAATAAAACCGTGAATAAAGTGCAAGTAATTGTAAATATTAAAAATAACGGTCGTTTTCGGATTAGTGCAATATACGAGTCGATACGAGTACTACAGGAGTCACTGCGAGTCAGGACGAGTTACATACGAGTCACTGGGAGTCACCGAGAATCAGTGCGAGGTGTTTGGAATGAGATGCGACTATGAGAGGGATGGCTCCCATTGTCCACAGCCCCCATATATCCAGGCATGTGTGGGCCCCTATAATTGAAGTTTCCTTTCCTAAAGTAAGTCTTTTGTAGGCTATAACTACAGTCCTCTAATATCATCATTAAGTTTAATTACTGTATTCATACATCATTAAAGACATTAATAGAATAGGACAAGTCTTTATTATTATGTTCCGTAATATCATTATATCAATGCTTACTAAAATTTACGAAACATATATGTGTAAAGTATTGTCTAAAAATAGGATAGTTAATCCTTTACAACTTTTCGTTTTCCTTTGTTACCGAGTTCTGTAATATTTCATATTACCTAAAATGGGTAACAATCATAGGTTATGTTAGCTTGGTTAGGTTAGGTCAGGGGAGTTGGAGAACTTGGAGACTAAAAGTAGGCTATTGTAACATTGACCATACATTGCTAAAATTATTAAATACCTCACCTACAGTAATTTCCTTCTATACACACAATCACTGAGTGAATACAAAGTCTTGTGGGCAATTATACTTACACAAGTTAATACTATGCCTATTTAGAATGTTTGACCAGGAACACTAAAGTAGCCGTATATATATTATATTTTCAGCTGAGGAGAATTTACACTTTTATATTAATATGTTGTTTACTCCACCTTAATTTCACTTTCAGATAGCTTTAGAATGCACCTAAAATTTATCAAAACGGCAATATTGTCTGGGGGGGGGGGGGGAATCCCCAGGTGAGTAGGTTCACTTTGCTCACCACCCACACCCATGAATAGTGGGCCCTTTATTACATGTGCGTCCTCTACAGGTATCTCTGTGGGCGCCCCTGCTGCTTGAAGAGCAAACTCGGTGACTTCCAGTGGTTCCTGGTGACTTCCGTCGATTCCCAGTGACCCTCAGTGAATCGTAACGGCCCAATGGAGAACCAGAAGATCCTTTAGCTGTTACCTCAACTCATCACATTCTCCAACTCCAAGTGCTAGTTAGGAGTAAATATTGAAAATTCACAATAAATGCTATACCACGAAACAAGGTATAACCTAGCTAAAAATAACAGCGTCCACAAGTATTGACTCTGCCTAAATTCTCACCTGTGCGAAGGTGCATAAATAAGTTAGAGTCCAGCAAGATTAACTGGTCTATGTTTCTCACTAAGTATATCCCAGTGTAGCTACAACGATAGAGTTCCACTGTCGACTTTGATAATAATACAGGTCCTTATGAGAGTTCCTGACTTTATTATTGTGAATTAACTTAGAGGTAAAATACAGCCACTATATTCCTGGTCTCATTGCAGATCCTCGCCGTGCTAGGAATGTTTATGTTTTTTAACCATTAATCCATGAATAACTATTAGTATTGTTAACCGTAGGAGTAGATCAATAAATACTGTTCATAAATATACTCAGTGTTATATGTATCCTTTATTTCTTCTATGCATGTGTTGTGTGATTTTGACTTCTCCAGTTGAGTAGAACCTACCTAATCCAATCTCAAAACCTGGTAAAATCCCTGGTATAACAATGTCAATCATTGTACTGGACTGTGCAGGCCTGATATCATATCCCAGGTCAACACGCCTGTACACTACCATTCTTTGACTACAAGATTAATTTTAATACTTAACGGGCTCTCACACAGTTAGGAGTGCGAGCTAGAATCACTAAGAGTATGGGAAAACTCGGACTCACGGGCCTATTCGCGGTGAAAATCTATGACTCCTAGTGACTCTAGCGACTCCTGTTAGACTCCCAGTGACTCACGACCAGTCGCGGGCGATTGGCCCTGTCCGACAAAATTTTCATCGTGTTTAAAGTTTTCGCCGCGAGTCGAACCACTCCCAGTGAGTCCTGGTGATTCCCAGTGACTCCCAGTGAGTCCTGGTGACTCGCAGTGACTCGCGGTGATTCGTATCTGATTCGCGGACAGTTTTCAGTTTCGGTTTCAGTTTTCAGTTTCACCTTCGCACTGGTGAGAATTTAGGCAAAGTCAATACTTGTGGACTCTTTTATATTTAGCTAGGTTATACCTTGTTTCGTGGTATAGCATTTATTGTGAATTTTCAATATTTACTCCCAACTAGCACTTGAAGTTGGAGAATGTGATGAGTTGAGGTAACAGCTAAAGGATCTTCTGGTTCTCCGTTGGGCCGTCCAGGTTGGCCTGCCTAGTGGATCAGTTGTTTGGGATACTGATGGATTAGCTGGTTTTGGATCGTAAATGATAGTTCCTTAATGTCATGACATCGTGCACTTTCATCGGACGAACACGAGTAGGTTTAGCCGGACATGTATGGAGCTACAGTTACTCGTCTATCCTGATCGTTATGCTAATCGTTGATGAAGTTCCGTTTTGGTACTCTTGACTTAGTGTCTTTAATACAATGTCTCTAGTGTCATGACACAGTGACAACGTATTGGGCTAACGCGAGGAGATAGTAAGATCATGACCTGTACTAATTCGCTCGATCTGCCACTGACCGTTTTAAGAGGTTCAAAGAAAAAGGGGCGGTGTTGAAACCTTTTAATTGCAAGTGTCTGCTACCATGGCGTTGGACAGATGCACTAAGGACTTCTATATGCAGAGTGCCAATGTAATGGTATCTCGCAAAGCCCTAAACTAGTCGAATGACCTTACCATGGTAAGTATCTCTCGGTAGTTTTTATAATGCGGATTTAGTAAGAGAAGTAAGTTGGGGACATGTCCGCGAGTTTATACTTCTAGTACTAAGAGGTGTAGCCTATCAGGGATCTTATTATCATTATGTCACCATGGTATGCGACAATAATAATTTTTCAATAGGGAAAAGAACTCCTCAGACCCTTAAGAGATATTCACCATGGTTTCAATCTCTGTTTGAATGGGAGGGTAATTATAGGGCTAGACTACTAACATTTCTGGATTATCAAGCCCGAGATTTGCTTGCCTTATTCAGGTTTCGTCGGAGTAGTGACGACTTCCGCTAAGATGTCCCAGGGCAGGTGTGCGGGGGTCAGAAGGTCATAAATCCAGGGGGGCGTATCCAGGGAGGATTAGGAGTACCCCTTAGAAGTTTACGGGCAGGTGAGTTGGCTTCTGGGTGGAAGAAGGGCGCAAGTGTCCTCTCTTAAGATGGAGATGTTGGTCCTTTTGTCCCTGACTGAACACTATCTTCTTTCTGGGAGCCTCGTGGTGTTGTGGTGTTTTGGTGATGGTCTTGCCTGGTGTTACTGGTATCTCCGGGGTCATGGTGGCAATTCTGGCGTCTCATCTGGTGTTAATAGTTGGTGTAAGATTTTTAGTTGTTTGATGAGATGCGTAGGTTTTATTGTGTCGATTCTCTCGTACACGTGGCTTTGGTTGTTTGTTATCTTTCGGTGTTGGAGATGTGTTTTCCTTCTTCGCGTGCAGGTCTGGTCTGGTATGTTTCTTCCCGTCTCCTCTGTTGATGATGTGGAGCAATTTGGGTATCCTGGGCATCATGTGGATTCGAGTATTTGCAGTTTCTGCTTTTGTTGTTAATGCCTTTGTTTTAGTTACTCCTTCTTATTCTCTCCTATTTCGTTTTCTCTGGTGATTTTGGCTTCGTAGTTGGTTTGTTTGAACTTCCCTTTCTTCTAAGTTCTTCCTTTTATTTGTTGTGGGGGTCTTCGATAATCTGGTTATTTTAGACATACTGTATATGACTTTATTTTGTTGGGGAACTATTTGGAGTGGTACTATATTATTGTCTGCTATATCAATATTCTTAACCCGTCATCTGCATTTGTCATCAACTTTAGAAAGCTCTATACATAAATTTTGTTTGACATTACAAAGCAGAAAATAGAATAGTGTTAATTAATCATGTTGTTTGACCTATCATATTGTAAATTGAAATGTGTTTCTATAGTAGTTAGGCTATACATTGTATATTGAAACACTGATATGATAGTCTTCCTGCTCGGATCATATCTGAGCTGGAGAGATACTTGAGTTTATTTGATGTGTTCTATCTGTTACGCACATAGGCAATATTACCACCCTTGTTCTCAACCCCTTCCGTACCGGCGACGTCTTATCATTTTATTCTAGCTATATTTAGATGATTTTATGAAGCTTAGGAAGGATATATGGTAGCAAAAAGGGTTCAGTGACATATTTCAAAGCCTGTTAATAGCTGGAGGCCATCTTGAAACTGAATAAAATCGTCTAACAGTTGCCATAATAAAGTTAAAAGAACGGCACCGGTATAGAAGCGGTTAACTCCTGGTGAGAATTCAGGACTGAGAAATATGGCTAAAATACCCAGAAAATGGATAAGTCAGGGATGCCCATAAACAAAAATCGGAAAAAGAACAAAGAGAGAAAACGTCGAGAAGAGGATAAGCTAAACCAAAAGCCTCACAGCCAACATTGACGCATAGACACGGTACCGACGCCAAGGACGACCGAGTCGCCACAACGACGACGGAATATTTCCCTGTTACACTACCGTGTTCGATCTACTAACACCAGCCATAGTAGACCCCAAGATTACTAATATTAAGAAAGCTCATATACCTACCATTATGATGTTAAAATATAGATGTCTTTACCCACAGATTAACTAGCCATAGTAGACCACCAGATTACTAATATTAAGAAGGCTCATATACCTACCATTACGATGTTAAAATATAGATGTCTTTACCCACAGATTAACTAGCCATAGTAGAACACCAGATTACTAATATTAAGAAGGCTCATATACCTACCATTATGATGTTAAAATATAGATGTCTTTACCCACAGATTAACTAGCCATAGTAGAACACCAGATTACGGAATATTTCCCTGTTACACTACCGTGTTCGATCTACTAACACCAGCCATAGTAGACCCCAAGATTACTAATATTAAGAAAGCTCATATACCTACCATTATGATGTTAAAATATAGATGTCTTTACCCACAGATTAACTAGCCATAGTAGACCACCAGATTACTAATATTAAGAAAGCTCATATACCTACCATTATGATGTTAAAATATAGATGTCTTTACCCACAGATTAACTCTTTTATTCACTTTTCTCCAACACACATATTTATACGTCTTCTCAGTAATAAACTATCCTACTAGTAAACAAATCACACTATCTTCCTTTGTGTCTTGATATAAACACTTGATGTCGACCTACTAGTAGTAGCTATAGTAAGTTACCAGAATAATAATATTAAGAAGGTTATGATACCTACCATTATGATGTTTTAATAATATTGTATTGAATTATGTAAGAACCATGTCCCACACACAGATTAACTCTTTTATCTATTTTATAATAAACACATATGTACACGTCTTCTCAAATATTAGCAATATTCTATTTTTATAAACAAATCACATGTCCTTCTTTCCTGCTTTGATAGTAGTAGGCCACCAACCCTTTTTGCCTCACAGATAACAAAAATTACCACCAAGGGTACCAACAGAAGTTCACCAGCCAGGATCTATATAATTCTATAGATCTTCTTATTATATGTTTTTTCCGCTCAGAAGCTATCAGCATTAACTTTATTAAATAAATCTAGCATGACCAGCTACCTATGTTATCCATATTAACCGCCGTAGGCCCTTGTCTGCAAATCTACAACTTCACAACCCCGAGGCTACAAGCCGAGTGGCATGACTGAGCCTTAGTATTGCCAATTCAGCCTCCACGTATGAGAGTCCTACAATTCCTAATAAACGAGTTATTTTGTGTACCCAGAGCCTAAAAACTATCAATGTTAACTCTACTAAGAAAACCTAACCTCATCAGCTATTCTAGAATTGATATTCAAGCCCACAGGCCTTGTCTGGGAAAAGTATAAAAACAGAGGCGAGCGAGGCTAGTGATACACACACCCTTCCGATGACCCCTGGGTTGCCAACATAACCCCAGGACCGGCCGGCATTTACTTATGTACAAAACGTACATTCTCTATTTACAACAACTAAAATAATGATCAGTAATAACTCTAAAAAAGTAAGCTAATATTCCCCTATAACTCTGCCCAATATTACCAGTGACAAACTCTTGTAGAAACAAATAATAATCCATGACGCAGAGAAACCTCGCGTACAATACCCCCTTACCCCCCTTGAACTCTCACGCTCAGAGATCAACTAAAAACACCCTCGAAACTCTGTACTAAAGCTCAAATATATCCCTTCCCCCTTAGTCCTCACAGTAACTTAGAAAGGCAAACAAAACCTTGACTTACCTAACATCTGGCCATCATATTATTTTGAATTATTCTTCAAGTATAGTAGAGTAGTATCATAAATTAACTGATATTCACTTCACCTAGGACAAGAAGGACTTCTTGTCTCAGCCGTCCGGTTGGCTCAGTTGATAGCGTGCCTGATTCCCATCTTGCAGGTCTCGCGTTCAATCCCCGCTCAGATTGAAAAGTTTTTCTGGAATATAGCCAGCGGTTACCATCTCCCCATGAGCAAGGGGGATGGGTAATGGTATCTGGTAGACTAAAGAAAGCCAAGCGCTTGTGAATCCTCGAAAGAGGAGAACGGGCGCTATATAAGTAACCAGACGATTATTATTATTATTATTATTATTCTTAACCCCTAAGTGTCGGCGCGCAACATAAGTCGAGTATAATAAATCTGGACTATCTGGCGGCGCTCGACATAGGTCGTGTGGCAATTTCAGCACGTAATGTTGCTGAGAGAGAGAGACAAGTGGTGGCAGGAGAGTAGCGAGCGTATGACTGCTCCAGACCACCGCGGCGAACCTACTGACACGAATCCCACCTCCTCCCTCCCTCTCTCACTCGCTATATACGGAATTGTATGGGGAAAGTGCCGAATTACATGCTTTTTGCACTCGCGTTGCGTGGTTGTTGCAAGAAAACTAGCCATCATAAAAGGATCGTTATGGTGTCATTGGAAAGCTCTGTTTATGCCCTTTCAGGGATAGATACTTGTTTTACGCTCTGGGTCTTATTTAGGCATGGAAATGATCACGTAAACAGCCCTATTTTGGCTAAAAACACCCCGCTGGGCGGTACATATAAATATACCGCTAGCCCGCTAATCTAGTGTTAATAGACAGTGCAGACACACACCCTTACAATCCTTCCACAAAGAATGGGTACCCTCCAGTAATGGTGCACATTAAGCCAAGGAAGTTTGAAGGAGATCAAGTAACTCGTAGCTTTCTCAATTGTTGGCACCCCGCTTTGAGAAATATTATTTTTACCCTTCCTAACAGTCTGGATGTACGGCACCCCGAAGTCCTTATACTGTCTGTGAATAAGAAATCCTATTATAGGATCTTTGTTAATTGTGGCAAACCAATCATTTAACATAGAGACCTCTAGTAGGCTGTATCTTCATTATTAAAGCCTTAAGTGTGTAGGCACCCCTCTACTTATATTTTAATATTTTTATTACAGCAATAATTGTGACCTATATACAGTATAAGTAACTTTATTAATTCTGGCACCCCAGGAATTAATCTAATTACTTTCGTTAGGTTATAATTCTTTAAAGTTAAAAGTTGAAAGACACAGGCACCCCTACCTTTCAGTATTTCACTATTGGAAATTACACGACCATTACTCACAGAAGATCTAAGTTCTAAAACGATCTTTTGTGTTATAAGGGTTCAGCGAGAGACCCTCACGGGGACTCTGCATATATAAATCCTAGGCGCATTTTGTCTGTGGCACCCCACCAGAATTTGCGACTAAAAGGATAACACCGCCCTGAGTTCTTTGACCCTCTTACAACGGTTAGTGACAGTCAAGAAGAGCAATACCTAAACTCTTCTTGCGTTCGTCCGATATTGTGTTATTCCGTCATCACTGAGACACAATATTTAAAACCCTACTACAAGAGTACCTTATCAGAACTTCATTACTGGTTAATATAAAGGTCAGGATAGTCAAGTATATTTGATAAAGCTATAGGCTTAAATACTCGCGTTAGTCCGATATGGTGCCCAACTGTTTCATTACAAGTTACGGAGCCATATTAAAGACCCCACGCCCATTAACCCTACTGTAACTTAACTTCACACGACCGGCCAACCTGGACGGCCCACGGTGCATCAGAAGACATTATCAACTTGTGTATATATCTTCAAAGAAAATAAAGAATATAGAAACTACCAAAATCAGTATCAGTGACGAGGTACAAAAGAAGGTAGAGTTCAAAAGTGATACAAAATAAACAGAGTTCCTACTACCCCTTAATTAGTGAAAAGTTCATAAAAGTGTTCAACTAAGTTAATCTATGGAAACAGATTAATATTATGTATGTACTAGTGATAACCATATTTAGTACACCTTTATAGCTCAAAGAATAACTAATATCCAAAATAAGACGGTGCATCATATGTTTCAAATATGACGTGTACCAGCTTTGCATAATTCCTACTAAGGATAGCCCAGTAAGGCCATTAGGCGTATTTCCATTGGGGTCTAATCTAAACTTGCTCAGAAGCTGGGTAACTGAGAAACGTAGTACAGCTCCAAATGAATGTATCATGTAGTGTGGCATGTATGACATCTTGGAGGAGACACCCTTAGAAAACACTAAACCATCTTGCTGCTCTGATTGGCAAATTTAAAGAAAAAAAAAGTGATTATGAAAATATATGTGTGTGAGATTGTGCCAACGCTGATACCCCAGGTGTTCGAAGCTAAAATAGAAGAATACAACATACACCTAAACAAATGGGGAATCAAATGGTGTAACTATTATAAAAACTGTAGCTCATTTTAAACTAAGCACTGGAGAACTAGACAAGTTTACCTTTGATGCCAAAAATAATCTTTCTTCAAAACTAAATAGACTAGGAGCAACCCGACTGCTGGATTGTATTGAAACACAATGCACTGGATTCAAACTCTGTGAAAACTGAAGCACAATAAAGAGACATACAAATAACCCCACCAATATAAACACCAGAACCAACTATGGCTTACGGCAAACTGTAATGGAAGATAGACGCATAGTCCAAGCTTCTTCACAGCGACTATCGTGATGGGCATCTGCCAAGAATGCTAGGGAGGAGAGGACAGGCATGGGTCTCTTTCAGCTGCGAACCGAGCCTCATCATCAGTCCCGGCAACAGCTCCAGTCCCAGCACATAAACGGGCCCCAATCTCTGCCCCAGCACCTGCCCCAACACCATTCCCACCCTCAGCCTCGGTCTCAGCCCTGGCAGCAGCCTCGGAGCCATGTTCCAAGATGACCCTGGCCTAACCAGGGTGACAGGGGACCTTTTACTACTAACATCCATGGTGGTCACACTAATTCTAGCTCGTTCACCTCTAATCATAAGTATCCGAAGCAAGGTTGTTATAATTGTGGTGAATATAACCATCACCAAGTTAATTGTAGGCATGACCATATATGCTGAAATGTAGTTTGTGTCACCATCTAGGACATAAACAACGGTTGTGTCCTATTTATAACCCATAGTTGCTTGGCAAAGAAGTAAATGCTGGTAGGATTGTCTACACCAAAAGAGATACTCTTAAAAATGTATCCTATTTACGCACAGAGTTTATTAGCTAATAAGGACGAGATATGTGGTATACTATCAATGGAAGTTAAATATCTATAAGCTATAATCCTAATAAAATCAATCTAAATCGAATTACTCCATATCTAAATTGAATTGGATCTGAAACAAGCTAATTTATACCCAAAGGTCTCACATAATAAATGATATATAGAGTAAGGTTATAAGGGTTAATATTATTCCAGGAATAAACTCACCAATAGTTCCACATGGCAATGAGACAAAGGAGAACGTTTTACCCAATATGGCGGACAATGGGGAGGCAAGACACCGGCCCGGCCCTGAGGCTCGAGTCAAGTGAAAGGGAACAAATGCTTATATGGGAATGGACATGAATACTACGCTTATCTGTCAGTCAGTCATGGATTCGATGAGAGCGTCGTGATGGTGTAGCTGTATTTATTGCTGTCAGTGTATTGTGATTAGAGGCACAAAAGCTTGATCAACTGAGGGCGGAAATTAGATGTTAACTGGTCGGTGTTCGTGGAGGCTCTGAGCTGTCTTCCTCAGAGGCACACTTTTCTGCCTTGGCAAACGCCAGGAGCCCAAATTATCGTACCGCATCTAGGTTGTTCTATACGATAAATTATATTAATATATACGGTAAATTCATATATATTACATAAGACCATATCAATATTGCTTAATAGCATATTAGGCCTTTACAATCTGAACTTACTTACAATCTTATAATATACGACCGTGACGTCACAGAGACATACGGGATCACAAAAGAGTCATAGCCTATCGTATTTACACGATACACTCCCCCACAAAAAAATACCTGAACCCCACCTTAAACTTAAAGTTGCCCAGAGGCTATCTTCTGACGCCACATATCGACGGTGCCAGCAGCAGCGCATCTGGGACGCGTCCCGGTCCGAGATTGATCACCATCAGTAAGAGGTGAGTCGTTACCTTGAGAATCCTCGGACCCAGCAATAACAGGTGGAGCATCAGATTGCAATGCGGAATCGAGCTCCAAAGCGTACAAACGTGCGATAGGACGAACAGTAGTTCCAGTGGCCGTCCTCAATACTGCCACCCGCTCTACAGAGTCTTCTCCCTTGTATACCTCTAACACGCGGCCCAATTTCCAGTATAAACGAGGACTATCTTCTTTAATTTAAACTACTTCACCAACAGTAGGTGCCGTCGGTCTACCCGAGGGCTAACACTCCTTTCCCTCAATGCTAGCAGATATTCATTAATCCACCGTTTTCTAAAATCTTCGATTACCCTCAATATATACTGGTACCTCTTAGACATCGCTGCCTCAGAGTACAATGAGGGATCCTCTAACTCTACTATGGATTGGAAATCAGATGGAAACGCAGTTAATGGTTTACCATATAGCAAGTGAGCTGGCGTTAATGGTAGTGGTTCTTGCAGGTCGGTGTACACATATGTAAGCGGACGATCATTCACGACTGCCTCTATCTCAGTGAGGACTGTCGTCAACTCACTCTTCTTTAATAGAGCACGTCCTACTACCGCTCTGAGTCATGACTTTACTATGCCGACACACCGTTCCCACATTCCACCAAACCAAGGTGCCTTAACTGGAATGAACCTCCAATCGCACTTCCTCTCTCCCAAAAAAGTGATGATTGTAGGATCACTGCTCATATCCTTCAGATATTTTGATGCCTGGACATAAGTGGGAGCATTGTCGCTAAGAATGAGTTGAGGGAATGAACGACGGGCACAAAACCGTCTAAACGCCAGCATAAATTATTCACTAGACATATTATCACATAGTTCTAGGTGCACCGCTCGAGACATTGCACAGGTAAACAATAATATATAAACTTTCTCATGCTCTCTCGTCTTCAATGCACCTGTGTAATCTAACCCAACAGCTTGGAAAGGTTCTATGTGCTTTACACAGCATTCAGGTAGAGGTGGAGCTGGTCCAGTTGCATATGGTTTACCCTTTAGTCTCTGGCAAATTACACACTTTCTTACTACGCATCGAGCTACTTGTCGAACTCTGGGTATCCACCATGTGAGACGCAAATTTGATATAATATGACATACCCCGTAGTGTTTTACTTCCCTATGTGCACGTATGATCAATAGATCAGTAACGTGATGTCTTGTTGGCATAAGTATAGGACGGTTTGTGCTGTCCGTTACACCCGGCCACTTCAGGCGACCCTCACACCTGATGAGGTCATTATCTAGGTACAACCTTAGTTGACGCACTAAATTAGGCATTAATGTCTTATTCGAGCTTTGCAAATATTCTAATTAATTGGAAAAGGTTTCTGCTTGAACCCACTTGATCAAAGTTACTTCAGCTGCTTTATATTCACGAGCATCAATGTTGTGACCCCTGTTGCAGAGTTGGCCCGTTACTTTAAGCTTGATATTGGATATATACCTCAACACCCAAGCGACAACTCTGACTAGTTTATTATAGTCACCGAATCTTGCCCACTCTAGTACTGGACCCGGTGGCTCATTTGGTTGGGCTGTAACTGCCACTGTTTCCAGTGGCAGAAGTCCCTCACCAACAGCATGCCAAATCGTCCATTAATTTTCATGGAGCAGCCACTTTGGACCATGCCACCACAATTCGGACTTCACTAACTGGCTAGCCATTATACCCCTAGCTATGAGATCACTAGGGTTGTCTTTTGTATTTACATAATGATATGCAACGTCTGGCAATAGGGCTCTAATCTCATCTACCCTATTCCTCACATAAACTGGCAGAGACTTCTTGCTATGTATCCAGTTGAGTGCGACCTGACTATCGCACCATACGTGAACGATTTCAATATTTAACTCGTTCTCGTATGCTGCGCGTACATGTTGCACCAGACGTGCTAGTAGCAGCATGGCAGTCAATTCCATTTTAGGGATAGTTACTTTTTTAACTGGGGCTACTTTAGCCCGGGCGGTAACTAAATGTGCCCCAAATGAAGTAATGACATATACTGTATGGCTACCCCGTATGCCGTGGTGCTAGCATCGCAAAACGTGTGTAACGTAACGTCACCGAACGCCGCCACTTTACGAGGTATAGGTTTAGTACATAGGATGTCATACTCATTCAACAACAATGTCCCTTGGTCATTCAGGTCCTCGGGCAAACTGTCATCCCATCCTATTTTACGTCTCCAAACTTCCTGCATTAGAATCCTAGCTCTTATGGTAACGGGTAATGCTAGACCCAAAGGATCAAAAAATTGCGCAACTTTGCTCAACAGACTTCTTTTTGTGTGCGCTCCTGTCTGCTGAGTAAAAGACCTTGTTTGAAAGTTAGTATGTCTTGTTGAGGTTTCCAGATCATCCCCAAATTTCTGGACTTTTCCTGGTTATGAGATGCCGTACCGTCCACCTGTATCAAACTCTGAAGATCTTCACTATTAGTAACCCACTCACGGAGAAATAAATGAGCTTCTGTAAACAATGTACGTGCCTGCCAGTAGGTATGTTACAAATCATCCTGACTATCGCTAGAACCCTGCAAATTGTCTATATATAACCCGCGAGATAGTTTACTTGTGTCCTCATGAGTATCCGATAGATGTTTTTTTATTGTGGCATTTAACAAAAACTGTGAACATGTAGCCCCAAAGAGTACAACCCGAAAACGGTAGATTATGACCGGACTTTCAGAGTCGCTAGTGTCGTTGAACCAAAGAAAGCGGGTAACATCTCTATCTTCCTCTTTTAGTTTGACCATCAAGAATGCTTTCTCGATGTCACTAGTAAATGCATACTGCCCCAGCCTAAACCGCAATGGATGTTGGGACAGGTCCGACACCAAGGATGGACCTGTCAGCAGGCAGTCATTTAGACTGGGTTGTTGACCTTGGTGGGCAGAGCAGTCATTCACCACCCGTATTGGTGTGGTGACGCTGTCTTTCCTCACCCCATGATGGGCCAGATAGTGAACCCTACCCTTCTTAATCGGTTCCTTTACATCGACTCTCTCAATAAAGCCCCAATCTTCATAACTCCGAAATACATCGTCATATGCCTGGCGTGTGCTCGGTTCATTAGTTAATTTATGCTGTAATGTGCACAAGCGACCTAATGCCAAACCATAATTGGTAGGCAGGCTCATCTCACTATTATTCCAGGGTAAACTAACCTTGTATTGCTTGTCTGAGGCACAGTAGCTCACAGACTCTTCAAACTTCTTCAGCGCAACTTCTGAGTCATAATCGGTCTCCATAGGATTAATGCCTATGTGATCCAATCTCCACAGTCTTTCCAGGTCGAACTCGGCAGTCATTTTAGGGTCACTAGGTTGGGAATCCTCCCTTCCCAACTCCTCTGCCGCGGTTACATTCACTCTTAATATCGAGACCGTGTCGACCAGGACATTTGACTGTGTAGTATGCACCTTTCCGCTCATGCAATAACCAAATTTAGTGGGGATTAAAATTACACCACACATTCTTTTAAATCCAGGGTATACTACATCAGAATAATGATCCACACCAAGTAGAACATGCACCTCACTCTGATCTCCCATGGGATCTGACAAGTTAACCCCTTTGCTACGTAATGCGTGTTCCACCTTCTTCACACCTACAGATACATATTCTGGTAGGGTGTCTACCACAATACATGTCATAAAGTACCTGTTTTTACGGTAGTAATATGAAATCTCCGCTATCTCGTAGACTTGTTTGTCAGTAACCCCTGTGAAGCCCTGCAATCGAAGAGTCTCAGCCCCTACGATTCGGTGCTTAACTCCCATTAATACGGACCTCTTTATAAAGGACCGTTGAGACCCCTGATCAAGAAGTACCCGACAAATCTTGTTACTGTCATTACCTTCCATGGGAATCTGTATTGTGGGCAATATAGTGGTGTCTTGTGTGCTACCTAGTGTCAAAGTTGTAGTACCCTCTGGTTTGACGTCTTTGACTTTATCTGCTGTAGGACACAACTTATCAAAGTGATGTCCTTTGCAGTGGCGACAGGGCCTTAAGTATGTAGCAGTACATTGTCCCTGCTACCATGTTCCTTACTTAGACAACCTACACATAGCTTCAACTTCTTTGCCTGTGCTAGTTTTGTCTCATTGGTTGGGTATTTTACACAGAAACTCCATTTATGTTTGTTATTACATAGCTTACATAGAATCTGAGCAGGTTTCTTATACGTACCCTCTTTCTTTCTTTAGTCCCCACCGTCATGCTTACAGTTCCCCTCATCTCCACATTCCCACTCCCTCCCGACACATACATTCTCCCTTTGTTCAACTGTAGATTATTGATTTCTTTACTGAACTGAGTTTTGAACTCCCCCAGATCAAATGATCTAACCTTGTCAAGTATTGCCATAGGAAGCTTCTGACGTAAGATAATGACTATCATTTCCTGTGTGGTGAGCCCTAGGGTGTCTAGTGATCGAGTATTGCACTCCATATTTGCCCTAAAATTTGCTAACTCCTCAACCTTATACTGTGGTTCTGTGAGCTTTAACAAGGCAACGACATGGGCCATCTTCAACTGCTCTTGATCCCCGTATGTGGACTTTAATAATTGTACTGCCTCCAGATAGCTATCACCCACTACCGCAAAACCCTCTATCAACTGTAAGGCCTCTCCTTCCATTTGTCCCTTTAGGTAGTGAAACTTACGGTCATTATCCAAAGAGGATTCATATACTGTAGACCGAAATACATCCCAAAAAGATAACCACTCAGTAAATTTGCCCCCAAATGTAGGAAGATTGAGCTTTGAGAGGTGCACAGTGTGTTTCGGGTCAACCCTTCTATGGGCCTCGTTCTCGCCTCCCTTCTTATTTGCGACAGCGCGCTGTAATAGGTGCTTCGCTCTAAAGACAGGTTCATCATAGAGGGCGTGATTATCACACTCTGCAACTATCTCTTCCTCCTCTGTCATGCCTGCCACAATCACCTCACTCAGAGCAACAATACGACCGTGGGTAGCCTGAATATTTTCTAATCTAGCTTCTACTTCCTCGAGGTCAGCAGTAGTGACGAAGGTGTTGACATCTACAATTAGCCTATTTAATACTCCCCGAAGTCCCGCCTTCTGATTTTTAGGGGCTTTGCTCAGCACCCCACTAGACAGTGTCTCTTCCTGTTTACTCATTTTGCATGTAAGCCTGTAGGCTATTTACCTAAAATGTTACAAATACAAGGGCAAAATAGTAGCCTAATTAAGAGATGCCGACCGGCAGACTTCTATGTTATGGAGAGAAAATAGCACACAAAATAGCAATACCCAAACCAAAGGGTCATATTGAACAAGATTTTTTTTTAGGTCAGGTCATAATAATTATGTCACAGGAAGTCTGAAATGAAGAAGAAAATTATTGGGGGAAGATGATGGGTGGGATGCAGGACTTAGGCAGGCACAACTAAACGATGTGACCCTGCATTCCGTCTCTAACCATCGCTTGGCTAGCCTTACCAGTTTATCATAGAGTTGTTCCTGCATCCTGTTATATGTCCCCTTGATCATTGCCTTAAAAATCCCTTACTGGTAGCTAATTTCCGAGGTCTGGGCACCAATGTGGTATACTATCAATGGAAGTTAAATATCTATAAGCTATAATCCAAATAAAATCAATCTAAATCGAATTACTCCATATCTAAATTGAATTGGATCTGAAATAAGCTAATTTATACCCAAAGGTCTCACATAATAAATGATATATAGAGTAAGGTTATAAGGGTTAATATTATTCCAGGAATTAACTCACCAATAGTTCCACATGACAATGAGGCAAAGGAGAACGTTTTACCCAATATGGCGGACAATGGGGAGGCAAGACACCGGCCCGGCCCTGAGGCTCGAGTCAAGTGAAAGGGAACAAATGATTATATGGGAATGGACATGAATACTATGCTTATCTGTCAGTCAGTCATGGAGTCGATGAGAGCGTCGTGATGGTGTAGCTGTATTTATTGCTGTCAGTGTATTGTGATTAGAGGCACAAAAGCTCGATTAACTGAGGGCGGAGATTAGAATGTTAACTGGTCGGTGTTCGTGGAGGCTCTGAGCTGTCTTCCTCAGAGGCACACCTTGCTGCCTTGGCAAACGCCAGGAGCCCAAATTATCGTACCGCATCTAGGTTGCATCTAATGAGGAAGTAAGAAGGAGGTGTGGTGTGGAGGTAGATGTGCTGGAAAGTGTGAAAAGGAACAACTTGAGATGGTTCGGCCATATGGAACGTATGGAAAGTGAGAGAATGACTAAGAGGGCGTACGAGAGCGAGGTGGAGGGACAGAGGGGGAGAGGTAGACCGAATATGAGGTGGAAGGATGGAGTGAGGAACTACATGAACGAAGGCGGTGCTGGTTGGGGGGAGGGGCGTCGACTGACTGGGGACAGAGGTGCATGGGGGCAGTTCGTTCGTGGCCACCCCTTCGGGGATCACGGCGTCAGGCAATAGATAGATAGATAGATAGATCTAGGTTGCTCTATACGATAAATTATATTAATATATACGATAAATTCATATATACTACATAAGACCATATTAATATTGCTTAATAGCATATTAGGCCTTTACAATCTTAACTTGCTTACAATCTTATAATATACGATCTACTCGTCCTACGCCGTACAGCGGGAACGACCGTGACGTCACAGAGACATACGGGATCACAAAAGAGTCATAGCCTATCGTATTTACACGATAAGATATGTGGTGAAGAAACAGCAATGGCTGCAACAGATGTGGGAATTAACCTCTGAAGTGCGCACGGGGGTAATTGAAAACCTCCCCCTGTGCTGACGTATTTGAGGTGTTTCCGTCACTAAAATATTCATTGTACCATTAATAGCATTAATAATTATCCATATGCGCCTATTATGGGTTGATTATAAAAGTATTAACCTGAAACAACAATAAAACGAGTGAAAACAGCGTATGGATGGTCAAAATCGGAGATATAGCCCGCGAGTTGTATAATGTATGGGTGAGGCAAGCTACCTTCCCGCCAATTTTCCCCAAGGCCACTGCGACACAGTCGATCGATACTCTCTCTCTCTCTCTTGCATTCGCTTGCTATCAGTGATGACCACACCCTGCTTGCAACTCGCTAATGTTAGCACGAAAATATACCTCAGAATAAGGGAATAATAGGGAAAATAGGTGATAACTGAGGGATAGGAGGAAAGTGGGGAAGGAGGGGAGGTAGAGGACTGAGATTTTGCATGGCCCAGGGGCCAAACAAAAATAAAAAAATAAAAAAATAAAAATATATTTTTTTTTTTTTTCGATGTCAAAAGTTGATTTTTAATTTTACTTACTCAGGAGAGTCTTCCCGCAGTCCGCCGGGGGAACTCTTAAGAGTCTTCCCGCAGCTCCCGGGTTAAGACACAAATGCAGAGCAGGGACCCAGTTTATTCAACGTTTCGCCAGTAAGGCTTCTTCAGGAATAACACACAGTAGGGGAGGACAGTCAACAAAAAATATCTCTTACCATAAGGAAACAACACAACAAAAACAACACCATGAAATGTTCAAATAGTTTAGTCTGGCTCTCGACTCATTAATAAATATGCAAGTGGTTTGTCTAGTGAAAAGGAACCTTTATTTAAGTTGATGGTATCATTCATTACGATATGAGCTGACTCAAAGCATCTACGTTTAACAGTATTTGTTTCACATTTTATCAATCTAGCTTCATTGTATTTCATTCTGTGTCCGGTATCTAGTCTATGGATGACCATGGCGTTGCTTAACCTAAATTTCTTCATATCGGTTTCATGTTCTTTTATTCTTTTCTGTATGCCTCGGTACGTTTCGCCTACTGTATATATACTTCATTACATGTGGTACATGGTATTTTGTATACACCTGCTTCACTGTTGTCTTTTTTGCGCTTATTTACTTTTTTCACAATACTACCAATGGTGACATTTCCTGTTCTAATTGTTTCGACTCCTGCTTCCTTCAAAACATGTGATACATTATCTGCTACATTTGACTTAGGTAGAATTATTAGTTTTTTGGGGTTTTCTTTGCGTTCATTCCTACCGTGGATTATGTGAGCTTTCTTCTTGGCCTTGAGTATAAAGCATGGAAGGTATTTTAAGTCAGTGAAAGTTTTAAAAATATAGTTATGTTCAAGGGAATAAGAGGAAAAATAGGTGATTATAAAGGTTGGGGGGGGGAAGGAGGGGGTAAGAAGGAGGTTTTGACACATGTGGAGGAGTGATAGTAGGTATGGAGGGGAATTATCGTACTTAATCACACATTCCTTAGTTTTCAGTGCTACTGGGGTTCTTTAGAAAGGCTTTTAGGCCTTGGCTCATATGAGGACACTCGCCCTCGTATGGTTCAGACTTATATGAGGACGCTCGCCGTTCTTCGGTTAACTCGTAAAGTGCTAAGCCCCTGTAGAATACACCATACCCCCATGCGAAGGTATTCTGATTCATTCCTCACTAAAATCGTTAATTTACCATATTTATAATTAATACTTATCCATATGTGACTATTCTACTTTTAATATGAACATATGAACATGGGAAAGCAATAAAAGAAGTGGTAACATCAATTGGCTGGTAAATATTTTATATTTTAGCCCTGCGGTCGTAATCTGGCCCAGACCGGTTAGACAAGCACAGCCTCCCTCTCTCGTATCTCGCATGGCACTGAGAGGGTAGGGGTGGACTCAGACTGGCTTGGAGGGTCGGAGTTACACTCCTCCACCCTCCTCCCTCTCTCCCACGAAAATACTCGATAAATATTGGGAATAATAGAGAAAATACCTGATAATTGAGGAGGGGGGAAAAAGGGGGGTGGGGGGACACATGCTTAGGAGTGGTAGAAAGTAATGGAGGGAAATTATCTGACCTAAACACAAATAGTTTTTTTTTTTTAGTGCCACTGGGGTGTTATAAATTTTTCTTTTTTTAGTCCTAGGATCTTGATAGTCTTCCCACAGCCGCCCAGTAGGACCTCTTAAGACTCTTCCCGCAGCTGCCGGGTTAATGATCTTCTCAGCTGTACCTCTAGCTAGTCCTATCCACAAAATCTAAGGGAGTCAATTTAACAATTCCAATATAAACCAAAATGCACCGAGGTTACTCAGAGATCTATCTATCTATCTATTTCCTGACGCCGTGATCCCCAAAGGGGTGGCCACGAACGAAATGCCCCCATGCACCTCTGTCCCCAGTCTGTCAACGCCCCTCCTCCCAATTAGCACTGCCTTCATTCTTATACTTCACTCCATCCTTCCACCTCTCATTCGGTTTACCTCTCCCTCTCTGTCCTTCCATCTCGCTCTAGTACACCCTCTTAGTCATTCTCTCGCTTCCCATACGTTCCATATAGCCGAACCATCTCAAGTCCAGCACATCTACCTCTACACAACATCTCCCTCTTACTTACTCATTCGTCTGCCTATACCTCCATGTAACTCTGCACGCACTTCTCAAGTAACTCATTTCCACCCCTCTCACTCTTAGTCTGAGTCTCTCCACCAACGTCCATGCTTCGCTTCCGTAAGTCAATGTCGGATTACCACACTGTCATGTAAGGACTTCTTCACTTCCATGCTGACAACCCTATTTCTTGTTACTGCTTTCAGCGTTCTTACAACCATCTTCCCTGTTGCACCCTCTCCCGCACTTCTTCATCCATACTCCCATCTTTACTCGGCACACTGCCCAGATACTTAAATGAGCTGACAGATTTCTTCATTCGTTCATCCACACATACATAATCAATCTGTGCCTCTCATTCCATCACTGTCTCATCCTTCTTCCTCCATACCACTTTCCATGTGTAGCCTACCTGTGTATCATTCTGCGTCGGAAGAAGGTTTTGACTATCCACAGCCTCCTCCCCACATATACATCCACAAGTGCACTACCATTCCCATTCACCTCTGACGGTACACCCCACCCTTCCGCCAAACCATCAACTTTCTTTTCACCTACCTTCCCATTTATATCCCCAATCAGAAATATTCTTTCGCTCTTGCCAAACGTATCCAGGCACGACCCCACATTCACTCAGAACTTCTCTTTTTGTCTTACAGTTTTATCCTCTGTCGGAGCATACACATACACAACCACCCATATTTGTGTACCTACTTTCATTCTCACTCACACAATCCTTGAACCCACAGACCCATAGTCTCTTACACGCTCCTTCCATTTGTTACTTACAAACAAATATGCACCTTCTTTCGCTCCCTCACTCTCTCCAGCACACACAGTGACACACCCATTCCATAAAATAAAGGTCATGATTAGTTAAGTAGAGTGTGGAACTAAAGAAAGAAGCGGCGACTATCCATGCGCAGTATGTGGGAAGGGGGTGGGAAGTAATTCAATTCAATGTTGCATCTAAAGTGACTGGGTACACAAGAGATGCAGTGGAGCTAGAGGACCTTTGACAAGAATCATTGACTTTGAATGTGCAGTGTGCAAGGGAGATCTTGTATTAAATGACCCGCCTGTCAGTGTTGATTTCGACAGTGTAACGCTGGAGTGTGTGAATAAGTTCTGCTACCTGGGCGATAAGGTTTCCGCCGGAGGTGGCACTAAAGCTAGCTCCATTGCTAGAGTCATAAGTGGCTGGGGAAAGTTTAGAGAGCTGCTGCCACTCCTGATCATGAGAAGGCTCCCACCCCACCTTAACCCGAGAATGGTGAGAATACTCTTACAAGGTTTTGGTGGCCAAAGGTGTCAATCCTCTTAAGAAGTAAGGCCTAATAAAGCCTTTTAAAAGGCCCCAATAGCACTTAAAACAAGGGAATATATTATTAAGTGAGATAATTCCCCTCCATACCTTCTATCACTCCTCCTCATGTGTCAAAACCCCTTCCTTCCCCCCCTTCTATTATCACCTATTTTTCCTCTTATTCCCTTGTTTATCAGTGTATTTACCGCATCAATATCTCAAAACCGGTTCAAAGGTGTGGTCCTGTGTGTGTCTAGTGCGTGGTGTGACGTTGACCACTCCGTTAGAACCGCATGGCTTGTCCTACAGTGACTCGCTAGGATCGCCAGGGCAGTGGATGGGGCTACAGTTTATGTATTAGAGTGTGCTTTATTTCATATGAAAGCTCGTGTCATGGGCAGTCCAGAAAGGCTCTTTGTTTTCGCCCATGTCAAGGCTTTATATATTTAATTGTAAAGTATATGTTTTGTCATTAACTAGTAATGATAGGATCTGGGAGAGAGAGAGAGAGAGTAGAACGGAGTGAGAGGAGGCGCGCAGTGTTTTTTGTCCCGCTCGATGACGTCACGGCTGGCTGCCTCGCGGGGGTTGGTGGAGAGAGGTCCTTACCATGCTGCGAGCTCTGTTAGTGGTTAGAACTTGTAACCGCTGGTTTCCTACGCGGCTCGAGCTAGTGCGAGTATATATACTGGTTCCTCGCCACTCTCTCCCTCAGATCTGGTTTCTAGAACACACTCATCTTTTTTCCCTTGCTATCTATTCCTGCTCCGCCCCTGAGAATCTTTTCCTCTGCCTATCTCTCATTTTCCATATCTTTCACCACCTTTATTAACATTATATCCCCTCTGGTTAACTCTGCAAAATCAGCTTCATGCTGGCCAGTTGTATTGTGTGTTAAGGTCTGATATAACCTGTGTATGTTAGTTGTTAAGATAAGTGGATCACGAAGCATTGGTTGGCTTTCATATTGCCGCTTCCTATAATTATTAGTGTTCTGCTGGATTAGATAATGCTAGACTACGAGTCTGATATTAAAGGTATTGTTTCCTATGAGTGCTGGCTTCAGTTAAAAGCGGCACGACATACCTGAGAACTGGAGTTGATTGAGTAAATTCTAGTCTGTGTGCCATTGAGAGTAGAGCATGCACGAATGAGGGCTTTTTGCCTATACCATTCTGCACTGTTCTAGTCTCGATTGTTTGTCTTTGAGGTACGCCAGGAGAACGCTTAATACTTCGGTATTAAGGTTTCTCAAGAGAGCTACCCTTCATTATAACGTAATATTTGACGCACAGACTTGAGATTTGCACTAGGCTATGCAGCATGCCATGCGCACCAGTATCTCGTATCATTGACTCTAGCTAGACTTTATCAATCATAGTAGACATTAAGTATATTAACCTAATTACTCTTTTTATGCATACCCATTTATGATTACACAAGCATTTCGCAGCCTAGTTTGATGTATTGAGACACAAACGACTTAGGCTCTTTTTGTTGATAGGAATACTGCATTGTGGCGATTATTATTAGTGTTGTAGTGTTTAGGATATTCTTGGCTCCGACGGCATTATATATTCTGCCTTTTTGTGTGCATAGCCTGCACGAGCATTGTTCCGCTGCCTGCCTTTTTGGGTTCCATTTCCGATACGAGCATCTTTATAACATCTAACATTTAAAGAAGATTCCTTATTAGTGTTGAAGGACTTTAGTGCACTTTCTTTCATGCAGGAGTGCCTGACATTTATTGATTAAAGTAACGTAAGCTGTAACTTCTCTTACCACCTTACTTTGTATACCATAACCAAGCACCTTCGGTTATAGGTAGTAATAGGCTGTTTTCACATAACATTAAGCCTAGAGTAGACGCACATTTATTGAGAGTTTGATAGCCTATTATTGCATATAGAACTCTGTAGAGTATTTGTGTTCTTTGTTCACTGGGAATATACTTCAGAGGTTGGAGCTAGCGCTTTCCGTTGTAACATTTATGCCATTACTAGTCCAATGAATAAGAGCCCTGATATATTTGAACCCCAGTCGTAACAAATGGCGACCTTACCTAGGATTTGGTGAACCTACATTTATTAGCAGGGAACATTTGTTGTTTTGGAGAATATGTTGCGGGGATCAGCAAGAATAATTTTTTTTTGCAACATAGTATAGCCCTTGAGTATTTCCGAGAATTTTTGTGTGTATATCGAGGTATAAGAGTTTGGGGTGCTTCTTTTCTGAATATTGTGGTGAGAAATTTTTGTGAGCATCATGTCTTATACCGGATCAGAGGAGAATGGAGACACAGTACGTAATGTCGAAACTGAGGAACAGCAGTATGATGATATGGTTAATCAGGTGAACTGTGAGGAGGATGCTAGGATATTTTTGCAATGGCCTGTTACTGCCGAGCGGTTGGTGGTTGTGAATCGGTACGGTCTTCAATGCCTGGCCACAGCTATCGGTCATGCGGGTACTAGCAGCATGACCAGGGATAACTTGATAACGTGTGTACTGGGCAGGGTGACTGGTGAGCGAGATGGGTTGAGTGCTCAGAGCCCTTCGGCCATGCTTCCCCTACACTCGACTCCCAGCCATCCCAGTAGTTTGCCGACCCCGGGTACGCTTCCGCAGTTTGGTGGTGACTGGCAGGGTGGGTTGCCCCTGGGGGGACCACCGGTAATTTCAAACATTGTAGCACCTTCACCTCCTTCAGGGTTATCTCCAGAATTATTGCTTCAGCTCGAATTAGCTAAGATCGAAGAGAGAAAGGCTATCAGGGCAGGTGAGCTTCAGCAGCAGTTAGAATTGGCCAAGATAGAAGAGAGAGCCAAGCTGGCAAAAATCCAAGCTGATTTGGAGTCGACTAGGTACTGTGCCGACATGGACGTAGAGAAGTCGCGGGTAGAGGCAACGGGACAGCGACTTGGGGCTGGTAACCGTGCTCATGATCAATCTCTCTCGCACTTATTGAAGCTGGTTCCGGTGTTTGATGAGAGTGGTGTAACAGAATTTTTCACACGCTTTGAGAAGAAGTGCCAGGAACACCAGTGGCCAGAGAATAAATGGGCAGCACTTGTATCCTCTAGATTAATAGGCAAGGGTCTTAAAGCCTACGATGCGTTACCTTTGGAGTTATGTATTGTGTATGAGGATCTCAAGGAGGCTGTCCTGAGGGCTTACGAATTGCAACCAGAAACGTACCGTTTGAAGTTCCGGGGTGTAACTAAGGGAAGAGATAGCACCTTTTTGGAACACGCCCGGGACTTGTCCGATGCTATGGGAAACTGGCTCCGATCTGAGAAGGTCACAACATTTGATGAAATTAAGCAGTTAATGATGTTGGAGCAGTTCTTTAAGAGCACGGGCGGTGATCTAACTTTGAACTTGAAGGAGAAAAACCCAAGAACTCTAGTCGAAGCAGCAGAAATGGCTGATCGACGGCTGTCGTTGATTCGGGGTTGCGGGTCCTCACAGAAGTACGATGTAAGTACTAAGGACCGTTATCCTCCCCCTCCCCGTAACAATGACACATTTAAACAGAAGAGCCATGAAACTAAAACTGAATCCAAACCTTACACCACACCGTATGTGAAAAGTCAGGGGCCTTTTACATCACAGTATAAGCCGAAACCGAAATTTATGTGTTTTAGTTGCCACCAGGAGGGTCATAAGGCAAATGAGTGCCCTAGTCGACCTCCTCCGGCAGCTGTGTCTTTTGCTCACGGCATTGGAGTGTTCAAGAGGACATCGGAGTTTGTTAGAGGCATTTCTTCCGAGGTAAATACACTGCCAGTGCAGAAGGATCCGGAAGGCTTATTCCCTGTCCGTGATGCCTTTAGTGACCACAGGGGACTCGGTTGTGTGGAGTGGGGGGGTAGAAGACATGAGGTGAGAATTTTGCGTGACACTGGGGCATCGCAAACAATGTTGAGAAATTTCACTGGTAAACCTGTCCATACGGCGCGGGTGATTGTGGTTCAGGGAGTTAATGCGACAAGGTCATACCCGCTTGTGAGAATGAAGGTGGAAGTTGATGGTGTGACTCGTGACCTGGATGTAGGGATTGTGGAGAAGTTACCTGTTGGGGGCGTCGACCTCCTTCTCGGCAACGACTTTGCGGGACCTACTTCTGAGGCTCCACCCTTGGTCGTTGCCGAGAAGCCGGCCGACGTGAGTGGGGAGGAGCAGGAGTGGGTTGAGAAGTGTCCGGGGCAGCCTATGGCGTGTGTTGCCACCGGAGATCCTGCATCCAGGGAGTCACATTCTGGTCAACAATCTTTAGATCAGCGGAGGAAGGGTACCGAGAAGGGGTTGAAAGTTGATGCGGTTGAGAGTTTAGTATCAGCGGACATTCTCGGGGACTCAGTATTAGGACCAAATATCGAGTCTGAAGAAGACCCAGTAACTCTTGTGGAAAAGGCAGAGGATGGGCTTAAAAAGACGATGAGACAGCAACGGTACGCAGAGAGAGAGCAACGGGAGGCCAAACTTAATGTAGGAGGGGGGCATGAGTTGTTTCGCAAACACTTGGATAGGCTTGCTCCTTCGGACATTCGTAAGTTGCAATTGGAAGACCTGGAGGTTCTTGAATGTGGTACCGGTGCTGTTGAGTTGAAGGAGGACAGTGTTGCACAGTCGAGAGATGTAGCAACGAGGTACCCTGACGCGTACCCTATGAGAAATGGGTCAGCGAAGACGGTGGTCCGAAGCTTGCTAGTGTATTTTTCCCGGTATGGTTACCCGCAGGTTTTGTTTGCTGCACGGGAGGTACCTGGGGAAAGTTTGGGATTCAGCCCTAATGAGCTCGTCTTTGGACACCGTGTCAGAGGGCCTCTCCATATGGTTGAAGAAGTATGGGAGGGCGCAGAAAAACCTTGTTCTATGCTCAAGTGTGTCCTCAACAGTCGAGAACGGATGTTGCGCAGTCTGGAGTTGGCTGGCCGTAATTTGACTAGCTCTCAGGCCCTCATGAAGGACAGGTACGACCTCAAGGTTGAACTCAGGGAGTTTCACGTGGGTCAGGAGGTGTTGATTCTACTGCCCCTTGTAGGTCACCCCTTATCCGCGAAGTACACTGGTCCTTATAGGGTGGTGGAGGAGCTATCGGACCTGGTTTACTTGGTAGCCACTCCAGACAGACGGAAGCGCAATCAGTTATGTCATGTTAATCCCATGAAGGAGTATGGGAGGCACCCCCCTGAGCCTCTCACTGTGCCTGTGATGACGTTTAGCAGTCAAGGTGGAGAAGGAGAACGGGACAGTCAAGCTCAGGTGGAGGATAACTGGAAGGATAAGAAGTTCAATTGGGCGCCTGAGTGTGAGAAGGTGTTTAGAGAAGTAAAACACCTGTTGTGCACTCACCCGATCCTCAGGGCCCCTGACTTTAGCCTACCTTTCCAACTAGCAACGGAGGCTAGTGGTGTGGGGGCTGGTGCCGTCCTTGTGGAAAAGGACGATGATGGGCTGGAGCATCCTGTTAGTTTCTGCTCGGAGAAGTACAATTCGGCTCAGGGGAGCTGCTCTGTTGTCGAGGAGGAGCTGCTGGCGGTCGTACTTGCTCTGAGGTATTTCGAAGTCTGTGTTCCAGCCTATGGTCCGGTCGTTGTAGTTTACCCAGATCATCACCCTCTCAAGTTCTTGGACCAGTTTCACAATCGGAATATGAGGCTGACCAGGTGGTCACTAAGGTTATTGGTATATAACCTGGACATACGCCATATTGCCGGTTGTGACAACGTGGTTGCAGATGGTCGTTCAAGGGTATATGATCCTGGGTAGATTGACACACGGGTAGCCTCCTGCTTTAGTTTGAATGGTATTTTGCGCTTGGTGCTTGTTGGCTCGCGGTTGTAGCCCAGCGTATTGGGTCGTAAAGCAGGAGTTGAGAGTTTGGTATAGAAGAAAAAAACTAGGCTTGCCCCTATAGTGCAGCCGAAATAAACAAATTAAAAACATAAAAATCAAATAAAAAACTTTCTTTGATAGTTGAATTTTTTCAGTATGTTATAGCAGTAATTCTGAGTTGCACTCCTCTCAGAATGCTGGGCTAGAGAAGCTCGCTCTTGAGGAGCATAACTACATATAATTTAACCTATTGTGTTGGGAGGGTTATAATTTTGAAAAAAATATTTTGTTGAAGAACTGTGCCAGATATTTTACTGCCGCTGGGTGATGGGAAGTGGAGATATAGCATGGGTTTTAACCATCAGATTTTTGTGAGCCTTGGGGCCTCTGAGAAAAATCTTGGGGGGGGTGTGACGTTGACCACTCCGTTAGAACCGCATGGCTTGTCCTACAGTGACTCGCTAGGATCGCCAGGGCAGTGGATGGGGCTACAGTTTATGTATTAGAGTGTGCTTTATTTCATATGAAAGCTCGTGTTCTGGGCAGTCCAGAAAGGCTCTTTGTTTTCGCCCATGTCAAGGCTTTATATATTTAATTGTAAAGTATATGTTTTGTCATTAACTAGTAATGATAGGATCTGGGAGAGAGAGAGAGAGAGTAGAACGGAGTGAGAGGAGGCGCGCAGTGTTTTTTGTCCCGCTCGATGACGTTACGGCTGGCTGCCTCGCGGGGGTTGGTGGAGAGAGGTCCTTACCATGCTGCGAGCTCTGTTAGTGGTTAGAACTTGTAACCGCTGGTTTCCTACGCGGCTCGAGCTAGTGCGAGTATATATACTGGTTCCTCGCCACTCTCTCCCTCAGATCTGGTTTCTAGAACACACTCATCTTTTTTCCCTTGCTATCTATTCCCGCTCCGCCCCTGAGAATCTTTTCCTCTGCCTATCTCTCATTTTCCATATCTTTCACCACCTTTATTAACATTATATCCCCTCTGGTTAACTCTGCAAAATCAGCTTCATGCTGGCCAGTTGTATTGTGTGTTAAGGTCTGATATAACCTGTGTATGTTAGTTGTTAAGATAAGTGGATCACGAAGCATTGGTTGGCTTTCATATTGCCGCTTCCTATAATTATTAGTGTTCTGCTGGATTAGATAATGCTAGACTACGAGTCTGATATTAAAGGTATTGTTTCCTATGAGTGCTGGCTTCAGTTAAAAGCGGCACGACATACCTGAGAACTGGAGTTGATTGAGTAAATTCTAGTCTGTGTGCCATTGAGAGTAGAGCATGCACGAATGAGGGCTTTTTGCCTATACCATTCTGCACTGTTCTAGTCTCGATTGTTTGTCTTTGAGGTACGCCAGGAGAACGCTTAATACTTCGGTATTAAGGTTTCTCAAGAGAGCTACCCTTCATTATAACGTAATATTTGACGCACAGACTTGAGATTTGCACTAGGCTATGCAGCATGCCATGCGCACCAGTATCTCGTATCATTGACTCTAGCTAGACTTTATCAATCATAGTAGACATTAAGTATATTAACCTAATTACTCTTTTTATGCATACCCATTTATGATTACACAAGCATTTCGCAGCCTAGTTTGATGTATTGAGACACAAACGACTTAGGCTCTTTTTGTTGATAGGAATACTGCATTGTGGTGATTATTATTAGTGTTGTAGTGTTTAGGATATTCTTGGCTCCGACGGCATTATATATTCTGCCTTTTTGTGTGCATAGCCTGCACGAGCATTGTTCCGCTGCCTGCCTTTTTGGGTTCCATTTCCGATACGAGCATCTTTATAACATCTAACATTTAAAGAAGATTCCTTGTTAGTGTTGAAGGACTTTAGTGCACTTTCTTTCATGCAGGAGTGCCTGACATTTATTGATTAAAGTAACGTAAGCTGTAACTTCTCTTACCACCTTACTTTGTATACCAAGCGGCTCGCTTGGTGTAGTGACTAGCGCCTCGGACTTCCACCCAGAAGGCCCGGGTTCGCGCCCACGCTCGGCGCATTAAAGATTTTCACAAGCACCGAGTCGTTACCATCCCTCATGAGCAAAGGGATGGGGTAGTAGTACAGGACCCCAATGGAAATACGCCTAATCGGCCTTATTGAGCTATCCTTAGCTAGCTTAGCATGCGCTAGCTTTAAGAACTATTATTATTATTATTATCATAACCAAGCACCTTCGGTTATAGGTAGTAATAGGCTGTTTTCACATAACATTAAGCCTAGAGTAGACGCACATTTATTGAGAGTTTGATAGCCTATTATTGCATATAGAACTCTGTAGAGTATTTGTGTTCTTTGTTCACTGGGAATATACTTCAGAGGTTGGAGCTAGCGCTTTCCGTTGTAACATTTATGCCATTACTAGTCCAATGAATAAGAGCCCTGATATATTTGAACCCCAGTCGTAACAGTGGGGAAAGAGAGAGAGACAGGCTTCAGTCTCCCACTAGGCTTCGTGTATACCTCGTGTGTTATGAGCGCGATGACCTATGCCTTGGAGACGTGGCCGGTTAAAGTGGAGGATGTCAATAGAATGGAACGGAATGAGAAGAGAATGGTGAGATGGATGTGTGGGGTTAACCCTCCCTTCCCCTGGGCCCGCCTTCCAAATGACAGCACTAGGATCTGGGTGATCTGGCCAAAAAACGTTGTAATAGGCCTAGGCTTATCTTTGTTATTTTAAATGCTAGAGAATTCAGGCACATCTCGAAATGTAGCCCTTACTTGTATCTGTAGATTGGCATTAAGTAGAGCTCTCTAAGTCAACTGGTTCAGCTGTGATGACGAGAGAGTGATGACGTGGAGAGAGTTTTGATGTGGTCATAGCAATATCGGAGATTTACAGACACTAATTTCGTTCAAGCATCAGCAACAACAAATTATTATGTTCTCTCCACCAACCAACTTTACTCGTAAACTCGATTAATGAAATTAACAAACACATGTGGCAGTCCGGGGATTCGAACCTAGGATGCTCACACCGAAAATCAACACACTTATGCATTGCACCACGAAGGCAGTTCTTCTTTTTGTTTTTGAAGCTGGGCGTCGCTCCGACCGGCTTTGTTGACAAACGATTCGCCGCACGGCTTTCAAACCACGCTTAACAGGCTTTCAAGCTTAAGGATTTTAAAAGGACACCCGGGCTCCTGCCCTATTGGCGCGGTGTCATTTTAAAATGACACCTCGGCAGGAAGGGTTCTTAGGGATAGCGTATCGAGCGAGGAATTGAGAAGGCGCCTGGGCATTAGGTGTGTCAGTGAAGTGATGCGCACGAGCCGACTTGGTTGGTTTGAGTATGTGGAGAGAATGGATGATCAGAACTGGGTGAAGAAATGCCGGACTGTGAATTTGAGGGGAGCTGTGCGTAGGGGTGGACCTAGAATGACGTGGGCTCGAGTACTCCAGTCAGATCTCAAAATAAAGAACTTTACAACAGAGGCAGCCCTTGACAGCCCTGGAAAGCTGCCATTTAGGACATGAGACTGTAACCACATTCTCTGTGGACAAAACGGTCTTTAAAATTGTATGTATGTATGTATGTATCTGTACCCCTCCATGGCATTTGGTCTCAGTCATTCCACATACATCCAGCCTGGCATTCACTAACACTTCCAGGACCTCTCTCTCTTTTGTGTCATCATTCAAGACTCTTACATTCCAAGTCGCTATTCTAAGACTATCCATGGTATAGGCAGGGGTTCGTCAACACTAGGTCCGTCCACATGTTCGTTCGTTCATCGTTGCAGTAAGTATTTTTCATGGGAGGGGGATCGCAATCCCACCAACCCAAAATCTATAGTTGCCTTTTGCGACACGCAGGAGGCACGTGGGGCATATTCTATTCCCTTAACCCCAGGGCAAAATGAATGACTTAAAATAGAACGGCTAAGAGGAACAAAACTAGTATTGATGAAAACTTAATGAAATTAAGGAACACTTCGTTCTTAACATTAATCATCCATTACAAACTCCAATGTACTTAAAATAAACTAATGAAAGAATATGGTCCTCCCGGGATTCAAACGTTTAAAGGAGTCACAACTGACTTTACTTAGATTTTGTGGTGTTTCATTATGCTATTACAACTAGATCTTTTTCCCCTTTTGTGTCTGAGTATCCCTGTCCTTTTGGAATTTTGACCACATTAATTGCCTACATGTTTGTAAATATTGTGTATATTTCTTCATTTAGACCTGATGATGGACGCAGAGAGTCCGAAACGTTGTACAAATAAAGACACTACCCAGACGTTTTTCATAAGCTTGGTCCTACTGTTCCTGTATATAATATATATATATATATATATTTATTTATTATACAAGACATTATTTGCAAACTGTCTGGCAGAAGTATGAGTATTTATTGAGGTGGTAGAGGGTTAGGTGTAAGTGGTTTGGCTTGTTAGCAGTTTTCTTGTTGCAGCAACTTACAAAATACATGTTATCAGTTGATGTTCCTCCTGTGAGAACACTCCAGCTGGCTACATGGCACTCTCATATAGATTGTTACACATCTTGAATCACAAAATGAATTTTATTATTATTATTATTATTATTATTATTATTATTATTATTATTGAGATTACGGGGTTGCAAGGTAGGGGCAACGCAAATCCAGCAGAGGTCCTGACCATGCAGGAATTGGAACAGCATACCACAGCCAAAATAGCCGCAGTGAAGGAGAACCGAAGAACCAGGAAGAGAATGCAGCATAAGAGGAAACAAGAAATACAATTCCCTCAGGTTTCCCAAGCTCTACAACTTAAGTTGTAGAGCCCAGCAAGGAAGGCCTACCCATGCTTTAATTCCTGCTGGGATAGGACAGTCTACCCATAAAAGGTCCATACATCCAGGGCCCACCAGGAGTTCAAGCCCTGACCAATCACGGGGATACCTGCCCAGCCAATGGCAGGACCTGGGACATGCACCTAAGGCAGGTAATCAACAGCAGCTGGATGTGTTGTATAGCGAAGAAGAATTTATGCAAATGCAGCACCAAGATCCAGTGCAATACCTCTACCGATGGGATTAAGAGAATCACCTCTACAGTATCTCACATGAGGAATGGCAGTGACAGGAGAAGAATATAGAGGAACGGAAACATGGCCTGCAGACTAGAAAAAACCCAGGAAATGTGAATAACAGAAAACAATTTATCATACAGCCATGCAGACCTTTTATATAAAGAGTATAATTTTAACCCCTAAGTGTCGGCGCGCAACATAAGTCGAGTATAATAAATCTGGACTATCTGGCGGCGCGCGACATAGGTCGTGTGGCAATTTCAGCACGTAATGTTGCTGAGAGAGAGAGACAAGTGGTGGCAGGAGAGTAGCGAGCGTATGACTGCTCCAGACCACCGCGGCGAACCTACTGACACGAATCCCACCTCCTCCCTCCCTCTCTCACTCGCTACATACTGAATTGTATGGGGAAAGTACCGAATTACATGCTTTTTGCACTCGCGTTGCGCGGTTGTTGCAAGAAAACTAGTCGTCATAAAAGGATCGTTATGGTGTCATTGGAAAGCTCTGTTTATGCCCTTTCAGGGATAGATACTTGTTTTACGCTCTGGGTCTTATTTAGGCATGAAAATGATCACGTAAACAGCCCTATTTTGGCTAAAAACACCCCGCTGGGCGGTACATATAAATAAACCGCTAGCCCGCTAATCTAGTGTTAAGAGGTAGGAAATAACCTTATACATGTATTATTAGGGTAGATATATTTTTAGAATAATGATTGCATTCACAATAAAGAAAAACATGAAATCCCATGTCCTTACTATATTGAAATAGGTCAAATTGAGTTCAAATTATAACCCAAATATAGCCTGACTGAAATTGAGAGAAGGTATGCAATTACGGTTCCTTCCCTCCACTAGTTCTAGCAGGTTTTAGTGGGTAGCGAATAGGATTGCAGACTTTCTATAGGACAAGTCTGTCCCTGTATTAAAGTCCAGCCAGGGTGGCGAACGAGAGTGTAGAGGAGCCAGGAGTGAACTTCTCTATTGATCGTGGGAGAGGCAGCTCCCTTTGACGTCCAGCCAGAGGAAGATCTACGAGTCCTACGTCGTCCAGATTCTCCCTCATGGAAATTACTTTTCCTCTTCCTCGTACCCTAAGTGTCTCTGTGTTTTCTAAGTGTTGTGAATTATTGTGTAGGTAATATAGAATATGCGAGTGTTCAATTTAACGTGTTCTTAGATATCCATTCCTAGGATTTCCCTTGTCAATTTATTACATGTGTGTGATTTATCTAACTTTGACCCTGTGACGCTTCTGCATAGTAGCCACGTGCGGGCATGCGCGCGCGTCGGCTGCCCAGCCGTTTAGAAACCGGCTGGTGGCAGCCGGCCGGCCGGCTTTTCCTTAGTATATATCCTACGACAATGTAACTAATGTCTGGGATATTCTTATGTTGTTTCACAGCTTGTAGCTGCCCTTATTCTTAACCAACGCATCTTAGTATATTTTATTCTCGATAGTTGATTGTTTCATTATAATATATAAGATGTAAGTCTAGTGAGAGTGGGAGGAGACGAGCGGGAGAGAGAGACCGGCTGGGGGACGTTGCTTCGCGCGGAGAGTCTAGCTTGGGACGAGCCTGATGTTGCCATATGCATTTGATAGCAACCTTAGGCTTAGTTTCGACTCACGCACGGGCTAGACGATTTTGACCTGGCAACTGTGTTGAGTGTTGCCAAGCATGGGATGTATTCTGCATGCCTAGGGTGGGGTCCAGACAGATTCAAGACTCAGAGCTCACCTCACTGTCGTACCCTTCGGACCCCCTTGATATCTATCCCTCTCAACCCCACTTAGAAACTTTCTCTCTTACTTTGTATACCTTCCTTCCACTACTTCACCAATCTATTTAATTATCCCATCCCCTTGATAGACCTTATATCTATTATTGTATTAACGACGAGCTCTCAGATAACTAGATAGGATTTTGGGCCTTATGCAGAGATGTAATTGTTAATGAGACCTAGGAAGCTTTTTTGTTGTCTCATATTTGGTGGTTTCATGCTTGCTAGTGTGTTCTTGTGTCAGGTTAGCAGGGGCTAGACCGGAGGGGGGGCTTTTTGCGATCCTTTAAGTAAAGTCTGCTGGTGCGAGTCCTGTGGACCCACACGACTTTACTAGGATACCCGTGGGAGTCTGGGGGCATTTTCTTGTCTGTGTCCCTGTGTGTCTAGTGTTGTGTTGTGTGAGGGCCCTTGCCTAGTCCACTCAGCACTGCGCTAGCACGTCTTGCTTTTGTTTTAGGGTCGCCAGGAGAGAGTCAGATACTTGCGATCTGAGTCTCTCAAGAGAGCACCCTTTCAATTAGAGTAATTTGGCGCACAGACTTGGGAACGTCCCTATGCTAGAGCAGGTGGCTCAGCCCGGGTATCCGAAGCCTATATCCTTCCGGCTAGACCTCCGCCACCTGGCAGATTAACAGCTAGGGGTTTATTATTTCTGTATGCTTGTTATTGTGCCACAGTTTACCGTTTTTGTGAGCATTGTGAGTCAGGGTGTGGCTTAGAGACTCTGTCCGAGCAGGCTTGCCTGACTAAGAGTGAGAAGCACACCTGTATGTGGTTATGTTGCGAGTTGCTGCCTTTATTTAATTATACCTATGCCATTATACACTGTATGGCCTATCACTAGTATTTATTCCTGCTTATGAGTTAAGAGTTCTCTAAATCCGTAACGTACTTTCTTTGCTAAGCATCAGATCCTACAGTAGCCGCATGCAGTTTAGAAACCCGCATCTTGTCTACCGGTACGATGTTTTGAGGACTGTTTGCTTTCACCTTCTTTCACGCAGGGGTGATTAGTTGTATTAATTAATGTAACGTTAAATGTACTTTCTTCTAGTTTGTTATTAAATTGTTTCTGCAATTTAATTCCGTTATCTATCTTTTCCTTGAAGCTTTAAGTCAACTTATTTGTGTGATCTTTTATATAGCCTGCTTGACTATCAGCAGTCTATAGTGCGTGCACCCTGTAACCGAGTCATAGGATACCTTGTTGTCCAGGCAGGACTCTTGACGGTTTAGGGTGGTTTGTTGCCTGGGTTTATAGATAAGGGTTGGATCTAGCGTTTTCCGTTGTTGCTTGTTGCCGCATACCTAGTCCAATAGAAAGAGCCCAGTGTTTATATATCCCAGGACGTAACAACCCGTACAATGATTTTATATAAATACGGTATTCTATCTATGTAATTCGTGTTCAAGCTTCGATTCAATCATTTTTACACACGTTATATAATCAATATTTCACGTGTTTCTTAGTGAATGCTCTCAGATGTTATTCTTTTGTGTTATTATTCATTGCGTGTCAAAGTCGAACTGAAGTGTATAACAAAGGCTATATTGATTCTAATTTAACCAAAACTTGATTCCTAAATTCAGGACCATATCCATCCAATTTTAACCAGAGAGTACTTATAAATATATTCGCCGCCATTGAAAGTAAAGAACCCGTCCGTTGAGTTATATTTAATCTACGTTCAAGATAACTAAATTGTATTAGTTCTTGTGAATAATCTAATCATATACGTTACCCGGGCTATGTAATTCCTTCGCCACGGATTTAGGAATTCAGATTATACATTCCTTTATTCATCAAGCCTATATGTTTGGCTATTGATATATTACTACTTCGTTCTGTAATTTAACCCTCTCCGACATATGACGTGATTTTGAGCCTATTGGGGATACTTTAAAGCTTTTGTTACCATCAGGGGTATTTAGAAACCTTTAGTTTAGTTACTTCAACCTCTGCAGTTGTCTTTGAGTTAGCTGTGGGCAGAAAACTAATTTTGGAGAGATAATTATAAGAGTGAGAGAACTCTATTTCTTATTGCTAATCTGGCAACCTCTGCGTCATAAATGCGTGTAAGGGTTAATTAATGTAACCATTATTAAAGTTATATTAAAGAGCTACATAGTTCTGCATTCCATTCAGCAGTTTGTTAATTCATTCAAGCTCCTTCTGATGCCATCATCTTTGGCTATCTATTACATACTACTCTGTTTTGTATTCAAGTCATTATAAGCTCTTCTTGCAGCTATAATAAAGCGCTACCTCATTCTGCGTTATAATCAGTAGTTTGTTAATTAATTCAAACATACTTGTCCATAGCATTTGTATCGCTATAATTCATTCACTCTGTTTATTGTGAATCTGATTTTCTTACTCCGTGGAAGATTAACTCATTTACGATCGAATTCATTTTTCGTGTATCGGGTGAGAAATTATCCACAAAAACCTTTTGATAGTTAATTCCAGAATTAAATTATTTTTCCCCTAGTACTAAAGCGAAGTTAATATCTCATATCCTTGAATTAACGTTGCACTAAAACAGAAGTGTATTTAACCTGACCTCAGTCCATCTGACCTAGACTCCCTAAAGCGGTACCTTTGATTGTCCACCTCAGAGCGGCAATGTTTGTGTTTGACGCTGCGCAGCCTCATGCGCAGCTGAGCTGTTGACCTCAGTTGCTGTACTCTACCGTTTAATATACCTTGCGTTATGTACTTCGCTCACATATATACTGTTACGGCTGGATCGGCAATACATATTCGGGATTCTTGATCGTAGGACAGAAATGGCTTATGTGACAACGACACGCTCGATTCCAGTCCCAAATACTATATGCTCCAGACAACAAAAGCACCAACGCCCTACAGAGTTATCGTCTATGGTAACGAGGTACCTTAACTCGGCGAAAGTGTACAACAGGGGTAGGCTATGAGGCTAAACTCCCTCAGACATTTATAGGTTACGTTATTACGAAAGAAATGCAATACTCAAGAAACTACGTTAATATTAAGCCTCTAATAATGTAGAATAGAAGCAGGCTAAAGGTATGACAGTGAAATGCTAAATGACAAATGTACACGCCTACTTGAAAGCGCGTGCACTAGAATAACTGTCCCCCTACTAACATGCACTAGCATGTAGCATACAAGATGTTCATGATCCAGTAGATACCTAATAATACACATGGAAGGAACATAAATAGTAGTCACTTATTATAAGAATGAATCTATACTTGGAATAACTAAAAGGTTGCAGGCAACAGTACTGCACCGGTAGCCTACTACCGCATAGGCTACTTCGCTTCTCTCACTCTGTCTCCCCTCTGAGTCCGTATGCGCCCTACGCAATAGAACTCTGGAAACAGCAGCAAAACGACAGTGCAGTTAATTGATACATGAAAGTATTAATAGTGTTGTCTTGTGTGTGAGTAATGTGTATTGTAAAGTGTTACATACATAAACTTAAAGAGAGCTGCAATGCATAGTAAAATAAAGATATCACCCACTCATCATCCCCATGTGTTCTAGCTAGCAGGCCAAGTCACAGGAACAACGAGTCCCAGCACCGAAAGCGAGAACCCAGGAAAAGACTGCAGAGAACACAAGGACAGATAAATTACGTTACTCTACTATACCGGCACTACGAGCGAGCTGTAGTCTCTGGTACTGCACTCGCTCCTGGCTCGGTAGGCAAATCAAGGCTAAGTCCTCGCCCCTCTACAGACAACTCCTGGGCATGGTCGGGCTCTTACACATGGCACTAGTCTAGTCACAAATTGGATGATGAGCTGGGCATATAACTCGTGAACATGTAGAACGTTCACCAACTATCCTCATCAAGAAGATCGCTGTTCACATTAACCCCTTAAATCTAATACATGTAAATATATGCTTGTCCTAAGAGTAATACGAGAGGTGAGTGCTGAAACTCCTTTAGGACCTCAAGGGAAGGGTATGCATTTAAATAGAGAGAAGAATGAAATGAGAGTAATGTCGTCAGAGAGAAAGAGTGCAACCGTGAGAAATTGGGAGAGAGGGCAAGGGATGTTAGAATCTCAAAGGTTCTAGGCAACCTGATCATGGAACACACAGCGAGCCTCCATGCAATGTGCAGTACGACAACATGGGCAGCCAGGCAGCATATGCAGGCGGCAATGTACTACCAACCCTGTCGCACCTAGCTATAAGCGCAGGGCTGCCAACCGGTCCATACGTCTGGCAACCACCCCCCCGGCAGCGTGGCGCACCGCTACCCTCTCGCTCTGAAGTCTAACTCACTCTCTCTCTCTGAATTCCCACTGTCTTATCTATCAACTTCTCTATCGATACTACATATTAAATGGAAGGTCTCGACATGGCTTAAAACAAAACCCACCACTGGTTAGCAAATGACGAGACCTTTGCAGAGATACAAAGAACATAGTTATACGTTGTCACACTCAATATAAGCAGCCAGCATGGTACACGGACCGTGACGGTACAGTGGAGTACCAAGGAGTACAATCAGGTTGCGTTGCTACGCACTGGGCGTCACAGCCCCCCCAAGATTTTAGATAATCGACCTTAGAAGCATTATCAAAATCTGACAGGCAACCAACCGACCTGCTACCCTTAGCTGCCACTAATTGCAAAAGGTGCACAACAACTGAAGTGTGAATTATACATAAAACACAATATCGCATGCATCATGCTACAACAATAAAGACTTACAAAACTAAAAAAAAAATTCTCGTTTATTTTATTGTTTTATAATCTTTTTGGACGGCGTTATGATAGCCTAATTTTACTCCTGCTCAACCCACACCCCGTGCACGACTATCCTGGATCATCAACCCTTGATAGACAATCTGCTATCACGTTCTCACTCCCGGCAATATGCTGAATGTTGAGATTATACTCTTGGAGCATTAGGGACCACCTGGTCAACCGCATATTCCGATTGTGAAACTGATTTAGGAATTTCAAGGGATGATGGTCCGTATAAATCGTCACTACCGGGCCGTAGGCTGGAACATAAACTTCGAAATGTTTGAGCGACAAAACGATAGCAAGAAGCTCCTTCTCTATAGTCGAGTAATTCCTTTGTGCCGAATTAAACTTGCGAGAAAAGAAGCTCACTGGGTGTTCCAAGCCCTCGGAATCAGTCTGCAGTAACACTGCCCCGGCACCCACACCGCTGGCATCAGTCACCAGCTGAAAACTCCTGGAAAAGTCTGGGGCTCTCAAAATCGGATGTGTACACAGCAGGTGCTTGACTAGGTCGAAAGCCCTCTGACACTCCGCAGCCCAACAGAACTTCACTGACTTCGACAGTAGATCAGTTAACGGTGCTAAGACAGTAGAGTATCCCCGGATGAAGCGCCTATAATAGCCCATCATACCTAGGAACCGCATGACCTGGCGCTCAGTGGTGGGCCTGGGAAACATTTTGATAGCCTGTATCTTGCTCAGGGGGGGGCACACCCGGCCTAACCCGACCACGAAGCCAAGATACTGCACAGTAGCCTTTACAAACTCGCACTTCCTCAGGTTCACCACCAGCCCAGCATCGTGCAACTTCCCAAACAGGGTCTCTAAGTGCCTTAGGTGATTTTCAAAATTGTCATCATACACTATCACGTCATCAAGGTAGACCGTGCAGTTAGGGATTTCGTCACAAATATCGTTCATCAGGTTCTGAAACGTGGCAGGTGCGTTCTTAAGCCCATAAGGCATTACGTTACATTGGTAGGTCTTGCCATCTACCACAAAACCACAAACTTGCTTAGCTCGGTCCGACAGGGGTACTTGCCAGTAGCCTTTTACAAGATCAATTTTAGTAAGGTACTTTGCATTCCCTATCTTGTCCACGCTGTCGTCAACTCGAGGCAAAGGGTAAGGGTTGGTAGTGGTCAAGCCATTTAGCCTACGAAAATCTATGCAGAACCGCACCTTGCCGTCAGGTTTTGGCTGCAACGTGACGGGTGATGTCCACTTCACATAACCTTCAGTGATCATCCCTCTCTCAACCATGTACTTTAACTCCTCCCGTAAAGCTGGCAACTTTACCGGGGGCACACGGTAGGGCACTGACTTGAAGGGCACATTATCACCGACGTCCACGTCGTGCGTTACCTGAGTAGTGAGACCTGGGTGTTCGGCGAAAACAGAGGGGTATGACCTGAACAGGCCTAGGACAGCAGCACCCTGGTGCTCAGGCAGGTGACTTACAGCTTGCCTAGCCTCTTGTTCAGTATTCCCCGCCCACTGTTCCGCGGAAATGACACAGTCCCAGCTATCCTCCTCAGCAGCATGACTGTCCCCACCTCCTTCTCCACCCTGGCCGCTGCAGGCCAGCACAGGGACAGTGAGAGGCTCTGAGGGGCGTCTCACATACTCTTTCATGAGGTTAACATGACATAACTGATGTTTTTTCCTACGGTCAGGTGTTGCAACGAGATAATCAAGGTCGGACAGTTTCTTAGCCACCACATACGGCCCAATAAACTTGGCAGAAAGGGGGTGTCCAGGCAAAGGTAAAAGCAACATTACCTCCTGACCCACCGAAAACTCCCGAAGCTTCACCTTGGCGTCATACTGGTGCTTCATGACCGCCTATGCATTAACCAAGTTATTACCTGCCGCTGCCATGCAACCTATAAGTCTCTCCCGGCTCTCAAGGATATATTTAAGTACAGACCCCGGCTTCTCTTCGCCCTCCCAGATCTCTTTCACCATACTTAAAGGTCCTCTCACATTATGGCCAAAGACTAGTTGATTTGGACTGAACCCCAGGCTCTCTCCTGGGACTTCACGTGCAGCGAACAGAACATACGGCAGACCCAAATCCCAATCAGTGTCATGTTCTGCACAGTAACAGCGTAGCATACTCTTCAGGGTCGAGTGCCACCGCTCCAAGACTCCCTGACTCTCGGGATGGTAGGCTGACGACACTACAGAACATATACCGTGCAACTGAAGGGTTTGCTTGAACAATTTGGATGTAAAATTGCTCCCCTGGTCTGACTGCACCTCACGTGGAAATCCATAACGGGAACAGAACAATAATAAGTTTTTAACAACTGCCTTTGCCGAGCCGTTTCTCATGGGGTATGCGTCCGGGTATCTCGTAGCCACATCCATGATTGTCAACAGGAATTTATTGCCACTACTAGTAGGTGGGAAAGGGCCAACCAAATCTACTACAACTTTGCTGAACGGAGGCCCGGTGACAGGTATGGGAAACAAGGGTGCCTTCGGGATGGTCTGGTTAGGCTTCCCCGTTGTCCGGCAGGTCGCACACCCAGCCACCCATGCACAGACATCAGCCTTGACCCCAGGCCACCAGAAAAACCTGCCCAATGCCGCCAATGTTTTTGTTACCCCCAAATGACCCGCCACCGGCACATCATGCGCCAGACACAATAAGGACTCTCTATACTTATTTGGAACAACCACCTGGTCTACTACCCTCGCACCGCCCTCCCACTTCGATTTGGGGTCTAGAAATCTGCGGTACAATATCCTGTTGAGCCTAAAGAAATCTCCCGGCTTCGCATCCCCATCTTCCTCCAACTCTATGGCACCATTGCTATAACGAGCTAGGCTAGCGTCTTGCAGCTGCTGCTCACTAATGTCCCTGGGCGTCAATGCATCAAGATGGTTTTGTAATAAGACATTACCCCGGCTAGTAGGCTCTACTGCCTTAGTGGCTCTCGCTACAGCTCTTGCCTCACGCGAAGTCTTACCCAACTCTGCCTTGTTACACACCATATCTGGGCCAGAGTCAACTCCCGTGTTTATTATAGGTCCAAGTACCGAATCACCGAGAAGTGCAGCAGAATCAATGTCCCTTTTCCTGCCCTTAGCAACCTTCTCCTGATCCTTCCTCCACTGTCCCCGAGGTTGAGTGCTAGGCTGTGCAGGAGCCGCAGAGCGAGATCGGGTTACCACACAGGCCATCTCATCCTGTTGGCACCTCCCAACCCCTTCCCGATTCTCACCATCCACGTCGGCCGCCCTCTCGGCAACGACTAAGGGTGGAGTCCCGGAAGTGGGCACCGCAAAGTCGTTGCCGAGAAGAAGGTCGACGCCCTCAACTGGCAAACACTCAACGATCCCTACATCCAGCTCCCTGCACACCTCTCCCACTCTCAACTCCAACCTCACAAGTGGGTATGACCTCGTAGCATTTATACCCTGCACCACAACAACTCTGGCCGCATTTATCGGTTTCCCTGTGAAGTTCCTCAACAAAGTTTGCGAAGCCCCCGTATCCCTCAGCAAGTCAACCCTCCGTAGTTCACTCCCCCAGCTCACAAACCCGTGCCCCCGATGGCTACAGAAAGTGTCCCGGACAGGTGTCGAGCCTTCCGTACGCTTCTTTACCGCGTGTGCCTCAGCTGCTGACAACCTACCCCGGGCAGTTGCTGCAGCCTTCAGAGACACACCGATACTGTGAACCAATGACACCGGCTTAGCGGGAGTGTTACTAGGGCACTCACGTGAATAATGGCCTAGCTTCTGACATTTGTAACATTTCACATCCCCAATGGGCTTCTTCCCTTGTGCGGGCGAAGAAGGGGCCTGACCTTTAGTAAACGGGAGAGGCTTGTGTTTGTAGGTGTTATTAGGTGCAATGCATTTAGTGTGGTTATGTGTGTCATAGGATTTGTTATTATCGAAAACTCTGGTGGGTGGGGTATAGCGCCCCTTCTGCCCTGACTCAGCCCTCTGAGCGGCACCGCAACCACGAATCAATGATAATCTGAAGTCTGCCATCTTGGCAGCCTCCTCTACTGTCTTGGGACATTTTTCCTTAATGTTCAGCGTTAGATCGGTTCCAGTACATTTGTAAAACTGTTCCAGATAGAAAAGTTGCTTAATTTCCTCAGCCGACTCTGCGTGCTCGGACCGAAACCAGTTATTACATGCATCTGTTAAGTCCCGTGCGTGCTCCATAAAACTGACGTCGCTCTTCTTATTCACGCCACGGAACTTCAATCTATAAGTTTCGGGTTGCAGTTCGTAGGCCCGGAGCACAGCCTCCTTCACCAGTCCATACACTACACTCTCGTCCAGTGACAGTGCATCGTAGGCTTTCAACCCCTTACCCACTAGACGTGATGAAACTAATGCTGCCCATTTAACCTCCGGCCAGTCATACTCACGACACTTCTTTTCGAAACGAGCAAAAAACTCAGTCACTGCTGTCTCATCAAATGCGGGTACTAACTTAATTAAATGCGAAAGTGAGTCTGTAACCCAGTGCCCACCACCGAGATGACGCCCCGTGGTCTCTACTCTAGACTTCTCGACATCCATTTCAGCCTGGTACCTGGTTGCATCCTGATTGGCTTGGATTCTAGCAACCTCTATGCGTTCTATACTAGCCTGTTGTATCTGAGTCTCCTGCAGCTTAAACTTAGCTAGTTCTAGCTGAAATAACATCTCAGGAGACAGGCCTGGGGGGGGAGAGCACAAAATGGGGGATCCACACCGAGACGTGTTTACGGGTAAGCCAGCTTGCCCTTGAGAACCCTCCTGCTGCATCGTGCTAAGACTCGCTGGCTGAGGGCCCAGCTCAGGGGTAGAGTGGAATGGAGGCTTGGAGGGAACCCCCCAAGACCCCACTCCACCCACCGCCCCATCGCCATCACCCAACAAACATGCCACCAAATTCTTCTTGGGCCAACTGTCAGGACAGTCCCGCCCCAAAACCGTGGCTAAACAGCGAAGACCGTAACAATCAATAGCCTGCAGGCGCTGTTCGGTCAAAGGTGTCTGCAAAAATGCCCGGGCATCCCTCTCTCCACTTATAACACTCCCCTCCCCAAACATCTGTTGTACTTGCTGGTTACTAGGCTGTACCGTGTTATCCTCCCCCGTAAATGATGAGTCATTAGACATAGTGCTGGTTATACAATTGCTGTTCATAAAAAAAAAAAAGTGCTTATTACTAATTGCAGTCTCGACTCACAAAATGTTAAAGATGCTTGAATGACTCTACTCTAGACACCCCCAACGAAACAATCTGCAAGTCCACCAATACAATAATGACACAATAAAAATTCCTCCAATATGCAAGAAAATTCTAGCCAGCTCTACTAGGTAGCATAGAATAGTTCTCCAAAAAACATGTGATAGGATACTACTGAATCTTGTGTAAGGTCGCCATTTTGTTACGGCTGGATCGGCAATACATATTCGGGATTCTTGATCGTAGGACAGAAATGGCTTATGTGACAACGACACGCTCGATTCCAGTCCCAAATACTATATGCTCCAGACAACAAAAGCACCAACGCCCTACAGAGTTATCGTCTATGGTAACGAGGTACCTTAACTCGGCGAAAGTGTACAACAGGGGTAGGCTATGAGGCTAAACTCCCTCAGACATTTATAGGTTACGTTATTACGAAAGAAATGCAATACTCAAGAAACTACGTTAATATTAAGCCTCTACTAATGTAGAATAGAAGCAGGCTAAAGGTATGACAGTGAAATGCTAAATGACAAATGTACACGCCTACTTGAAAGCGCGTGCACTAGAATAACTGTCCCCCTACTAACATGCACTAGCATGTAGCATACAAGATGTTCATGATCCAGTAGATACCTAATAATACACATGGAAGGAACATAAATAGTAGTCACTTATTATAAGAATGAATCTATACTTGGAATAACTAAAAGGTTGCAGGCAACAGTACTGCGCCGGTAGCCTACTACCGCATAGGCTACTTCGCTTCTCTCACTCTGTCTCCCCTCTGAGTCCGTATGCGCCCTACGCAATAGAACTCTGGAAACAGCAGCAAAACGACAGTGCAGTTAATTGATACATGAAAGTATTAATAGTGTTGTCTTGTGTGTGAGTAATGTGTATTGTAAAGTGTTACATACATAAACTTAAAGAGAGCTGCAATGCATAGTAAAATAAAGATATCACCCACTCATCATCCCCATGTGTTCTAGCTAGCAGGCCAAGTCACAGGAACAACGAGTCCCAGCACCGAAAGCGAGAACCCAGGAAAAGACTGCAGAGAACACAAGGACAGATAAATTACGTTACTCTACTATACCGGCACTACGAGCGAGCTGTAGTCTCTGGTACTGCACTCGCTCCTGGCTCGGTAGGCAAATCAAGGCTAAGTCCTCGCCCCTCTACAGACAACTCCTGGGCATGGTCGGGCTCTTACACATGGCACTAGTCTAGTCACAAATTGGATGATGAGCTGGGCATATAACTCGTGAACATGTAGAACGTTCACCAACTATCCTCATCAAGAAGATCGCTGTTCACATTAACCCCTTAAATCTAATACATGTAAATATATGCTTGTCCTAAGAGTAATACGAGAGGTGAGTGCTGAAACTCCTTTAGGACCTCAAGGGAAGGGTATGCATTTAAATAGAGAGAAGAATGAAATGAGAGTAATGTCGTCAGAGAGAAAGAGTGCAACCGTGAGAAATTGGGAGAGAGGGCAAGGGATGTTAGAATCTCAAAGGTTCTAGGCAACCTGATCATGGAACACACAGCGAGCCTCCATGCAAGGTGCAGTACGACAACATGGGCAGCCAGGCAGCATATGCAGGCGGCAATGTACTACCAACCCTGTCGCACCTAGCTATAAGCGCAGGGCTGCCAACCGGTCCATACGTCTGGCAACCACCCCCCCGGCAGGGTGGCGCACCGCTACCCTCTCGCTCTGAAGTCTAACTCACTCTCTCTCTCTGAATTCCCACTGTCTTATCTATCAACTTCTCTATCGATACTACATATTAAATGGAAGGTCTCGACATGGCTTAAAACAAAACCCACCACTGGTTAGCAAATGACGAGACCTTTGCAGAGATACAAAGAACATAGTTATACGTTGTCACACTCAATATAAGCAGCCAGCATGGTACACGGACCGTGACGGTACAGTGGAGTACCAAGGAGTACAATCAGGTTGCGTTGCTACGCACTGGGCGTCACAATACTGTCATTGATGTTTATTATTTATGTGTGTATTGTATTTATCTGTGTACTTCCCATTCATTATACTTTGTAAGTGACAACCATATTTTCACTAAAGAGTAAATTTGTTTTAACTCTTTACCAGTCACCGTGTTTTGATTAGAATCCTACTCTGTAGTAGTGGTTTTAATACATGATCTCTTGTACAGTTCCGAGCACATGAAACAGAGACACCCCTCAGCCACGGAGAATCCCCGGTGTACCCTTTCTGGCTGAAGAGTTACGATGGGAAAGAAGGGGGTGGCGGGGTGGGGGTAATATGTGGGGTAGCAGACACCACTGTATAAGGTGGAAAGAGGGGGGATGGGGGGGGGGGGGGGGCGGGGGCATAGATGCCAACCCCCTTTACATCGAATGAATGATTTCAGAGTTGAACTTAATTATTAAAGTGTTCCGTTTTGTAATATCTGATAACCTAGAGCTGTTAACTCGGCAGATGCGCAGCCCCTGTAGTATACACCATACTGCTGTGCGTAGGTATTTACACGCTTTCCTCACTAAAAGTTATTTTACCATAAATATCATTAATATTTATCCATATGTGCCTATTTTACGTTTAATATGAAGATAGTAACATGTTACAATAATAAAACAAGTGGGAAAAGTGTTTGGATGGTCAAAATCGCGAATTGAAAGCGAGTTTCATTCATCAAGTGTGAGCCAGCCGGCGTCACATCGTCCTCTCACGAGGCCTGGAGAGAGACTGAGGCATCTAGCTCTGTTTCTCGCTCTTTCCCACGCATAGACACACAGATGACCATGCCCTGCAAGCGACTCGCTAATGTTAGCACGAAAATGTACCAAAGAATAAGGGAATAGCAGGGAAAATAGGTGATAATTGAAAGGGGGGGGGGGGAGGGGGGAAGGAGGGGATGTGGAGGAGTGATATGAGGCATGGCCGAGGGAAAAAAAAAAAAAAAAAAAAGTTTCAAGTGCTACTGGGGCCTTTTAAAAGTGTATTTTTAGGCCTAGGATCTTAAGAGTCTCCCCGCAGTCACCCAGTAAAACCTCTTAAGAGTCTCCCTGCAGCTGCCGGGTTAAATCTGTAACGCTGTATTAGCATTAATAATTGGTGGAAATTGTTCAAACAATTGTTTGAGGATTCACGCAAATTGGTGCGGAGGAGAACAAGGCAACCAACTGTACAGATTTTGGTATTTTGTGGTTGTCAAGATTGGTAACACCAAGTATCGAAGTGATACCGTAATCATATTATAGTTTTGTTTATAACCATTAGCTATAATTATATAATAACTTTCTTACTTCTTTAATTACTCAATACACATTATGAAGTGGACCCCACTGTCATGTGCCGTTGCTGCCATATGCATGGGGCCAAACGAAGTAGCTTCTGGATCAGTCAGAATTAAATTGAGTACACCTGCTAACTTAAACTAATATTGTTATGCCTTTTATTGCTCATCCTGTCGTATTGCGTCAGCACGATCTGACCTAAGATGTTTCTTCGCCTTTTCCCCCTTTCCTCAATAAATCAGTTCATAGAATTCAATATAATTACCCCATTAATGGCATGATGTTTAAATATGTTCAGAGTACTATGATCTGTACTGCATAATTAATTAATAGTTTCATAAATAATTATTTGCATAGGCTACTCTTATTATAATACACAAGTAATCTGTTCACGGCGAAAGAGGCAATCACGAACATCTGTATTGTTTTCAACATTTGGACTCCTCATCTATGAGTCAGCATCAGGATGTAAAGTTACCAACAAGCATAATATCAGTATTAGCATGTTGTTTTTGTTTTTCATACATTAAACCTAAAACTCATATTATTTGACCTATTGGTATATACTTTTCCATGAAACTAGACGTAATAGAGTTCAATACACTAAACAATATATTTGATGCAAGTAATTCGGGGAATATGAACTAACCATTAGCTGAAGTAAATATAAATATAATAAGAAATAAGAAATCATCTTTCATTACTTATATAAAATACCTTTGCAGTCCGTGATTACCTGGTCTTCCTCTTTCTCCTAACCTAAGGGGACTTACTTTTTGTCTTTCTACGACCTTTGGCATGGAATCGTCATCTCCCTATCACACTGGCTTAACGCATTTGTTTTTCTATGTATATGGAGGAGGCAAAAGGCAGGTTGCCTGTAACAAGTGTCTCCCCCAAAGTTAAGAGGTACAAAGCCAAATTCTCAAGGGACGTTGGAGTCAAAATGACTGGACTCATGAATCTAAGTCATAGGATGAAGGAAAGATTGTTTGAGAGAGAGACCGTCGTCATCAACCAATATCGGCTGAACTCGCTCCTCGGCTTTATTTACTCCAATGTTGGCTTGAATACATTCCCTCTGTATCATTGTTTCGCAATCGCTAATAAAAAGCAAGAGTGTATATATTTATTTACGTAATTTAGATAATTTTTACCGATCATTCACTGAAAAAGTCGACACGATTTGAAGATAGCAACTCACGTGTAAGATAATTATGAACGATAATACATCGATGATTATCAGTAGTAAACGTAATAGGAATAATTAAAAGTTTAGGAATTCGAACCCCTCGGACGACGCCTTCTTTATTAATTTATAATTTAGATACTTTTAAACAAATGAATTGTAGACTATCATGTTCAACCCGTCCAGTACCGCTGACGTCCTTTTCATCATATTCTAGCAACTATTAGACGATTTTATTAAGCTTAGAAAGAACCTCTAGCAGTGATAAGGCTTCAAGCTATTTCAACCAACCCTATTAACTACCACAGATCCTTCTTAAGCTGCATAATATGGTCTAAAAATAGCTAGAATAAAATATAACACACGTCGCTGGTACTCAAAGGGTTAAAATAGGTAAAAGTATATTGATGTCATGCAAATAAATATATCTTTGTTACAGTAGGCTTACAATATTTGATGATCTGATGTTATTACACTAACTACCGTAATTTAACTAACATAACTATGCTAACCAAACTTTATCCTTTCATAATTTAATTTATAATATCCTAACTTGTTGTTATATCCTAACCTAGATTACCATATCCTAAACTGCAGTATTATTGTATACAATAACACAAGCCAATTAAAACGTATTGTATAATTATACAATTAACACAATATCTGTAAATTATTGTATTTAATTTCGTAAAATGCCATTAGAATTAAAAACTAAAAGAACCAAAAATAATAAAATAATACAACCATGTCGCATCCACGGGAGACTCGATCCCGGTTAATGATATCACAGCCTGTGCTTTCCGTAATAAGCCACCAAATACGATTATTGAAGATAAATGAAATTAAATCAGTATTGTATAGCGGTTTAATGGCTTGACCAGTTAGATGTTTTGCAATTCATAATAAATGCATTTCGTCTTTATATCATTAGTTCGGACTTCAATTGAAATGAAGAACCACGCATATCGTGGATTTGATGAAGATCGACGGAGTATAGGCCAGTGTGATAGCCCCTTAAAACTACGATTCCCAAGGAACAAGCCTGTTTCTCAGGTAATATATAGTAACTTTGAATAAAGACAGGTCAGAGCATATTTCAGTTTGCAACTATTTCCGCAATTAATTAGACCAGCTAGCAGTTATTGGAATTGTTGAATGTTCCTTTTGCGAAATGACCATTTCTGCCACTACTGTTTGAAGCTTAATGATATACTATGACAAATGACGATTAATTATGGATGGGTATATTACAACATACTGGCATATTAAGCAAAATGCAAACATATCGAAATACACACCATTATAGGTTCAAAGTTATCCCGAAAATGTTGTTGCATAAAAGGGGGGGGGGGGGGTGCTATACCTTGGTGTATTTTACCCTATAGTCTGTTTCATTTCAGATTACAGTAAATTGAATCCCTTAGCAACTGATTCCTCGATACTTGTAATCAATTTACAATATGAAATATGAAAATGGTGAAATATGAAATTACTGCATGTCTATGCCAAGTCCTCAGAATTTACAACCTATTTCGTTATACAATCTTCGTAATAGTTGAGTACTAAAAATGAGGACATGACAATTTATCATCAGGTGAAAATAAAGAGACTATAGTTATATATCACGGTAATATGAAGATCAATACAAAATAATATATGGCGATTTTATAATAATCGGCACATATTACCAAAGCATAAATCATGCTTATATGATCACTATTTGTCAAAGCATATTACGTAATTAATAGTTTATTTGCCACAGATCAACTAATTCCAATACTCCCTTGCTCCCACCTAAACTTTGACGGCGCCCCAATCACACCTTTTTTTTTCCATCCTCGCTAACACACTTCTACCCCCACTCCACAAACCATCACCCTCCCACCATCGCCTACTTCCAACCCCCTTCTCCCCCATCATAACTCTCCAGGCAGAAAGGACACTGACTGAGTAGATAGCCTGAGGCGGTGTCTCTGTTTCATATGCTCGGAACTGTATCTATGGTAACGAATAAATACGAGTGTAATCTATATGTTAGTGTTCATTGTGTTTTTGGGAGCGCGATTGAGACAACTAAAAGTAATATTCATGAAGAGAGATATGTTCCTGTTGAGCATCATCCAATTCTAAATATCCGAATTACGGGTGAAATAAGAATACATAATACAGCTGGTTGGATTACAACTTGGCATAACAATTATTATTATTATTATTATTATTTTAAGCTGCCGCATAGACAACCACAGAACACCGAAGGACAAGAAAATATTACAACACACACACACACACACATACTCACCTACACCCAGAGCTTTCCCAGTGTATACCACCTCCTTTATGTAGGGCACGTGGTACCCGTCTTGCAACTCAATCCCACCCCTACTCTGTGCAACTCTCCAACCCGAGAGTGAAACGTTACTCTCAGTCTTTCTTCTACTCAACAGCTGAGCTCTGAAACTCTCCCAGAATCAGTCTTTCCCTCTTCCTATGACTTAAATTGCTTCAAACTCCGTGTGTCTAGGGATTTTGGTTCGAAAGTCCTTTGATTTTGGCCCTGTCACTCTTTCAACTATGGGGGAGTAACTCGCTATAGGCAGTTTTGCCTTTTGCCTCCCTCAATCACATAGAAAAAAACAAAAAAACAAACAAACACACATACTCACCCACACACCCCCACATACGCACACACATGTGAAAAGAGTTGACATTAATATATATATATGAAAAATATAGAGATACAGTCAAACACTCACCCCAAGGCAAATAGAGAGGCGGATGGACTTCATCAGGCCACAGCCACCCGCCGTAATCGGTTTTCTGTTATAACTGTGGCAAACCGGCAATCTCTATAATACCTGGTGTAGATTGTTTGCCTTAAAAGAAAAGCCTCGCCCAACACTGTAATCTCACCCTCTCGAGTGAATGGAGCATAGCTATACAGTATTTATACCTGTAACAATTAAAAGGCTTTATACTAACTCAATTAACCCTTCTAAATACTACAGATCCTTCCTTAGCTGCATACAATTGCCTAACTATAGCTAATTAAAAGTAAACTCAACCCTAAAACGGAGGGGGTTAATCTTGGAGCGAGCAGCACTCGCTTAGGCAGTCGAAAGACGTCAAATCTCCTTCATTCAGTAAATAACATACAAGTATGTGTAATGTGAGTCAAATTTAATGTTGTAGCCGTGTGTTAGAGTCCACTCGTTACGAAACGTGAACAGTTAAGTGTGAGCGCACCGTAGTTAAGAGGGAGGTGGGTTGACAGGCGTATATGGACAATACACACGTAACCATACATTTATAACTTTTGATATTCAATGCTTCGGATCAAGGCACCTAAATGATGTGTGTGTTAAGCCACTTTCACACATTCACGATTTTGGTCCCGATGTACCCCGATTTGAGAATCCGGACACAACGTGGTGCAATCGCCCACGTGTGTCTGGGTCATCTGGGAGCGGTGTGGTACCAACGTGGCGTGACGTGGCTAATCTCGCTTGGTGTTAAAATGTTTGGTTTACCCAAAAATTCGCCACGATGGTTTTTTGGCGTGGTAACATCGGGTACAACGTGTCGATGACGTGGGTTTGACGTGGGTCTGGCGTGTCGGCATCTGGTAGCATCGTCATCGACGTGGCGGCGTCTAGGTACGTCGTGAAAAATAATGACCATCAAGAACAGGGCCCGACGGTGCCACGTGTACACCAGACGCCACCACGCTGCACCCAAGAGGTGAAAGACGGCGGGACGATGTGGCAACGATGCACCACCCACACCCCGCTAGGTGGCTGGGTCACTGGGTCACTAGTCAGTCTCTCTCGCCGCACCATACAGTGTACATCTCTCCACGTTCTTTCAACCTACCCCACCACTCCAAACCACGCCATGCCCCGTCCTAAGAAGGTGAGTACCCTTGTGAAGAGGTGTAATAAGAAGGCAGTAGTGGTGGCTGTAATGGACATGGTTGAAGATGAGGTGGTGCCAGATCTGTCCCTACCACCACACCCTGATGACACACCCGACTTCCCTGAACCACCGCCGGACCAAGCTGGGCATGACTCCAGCAACGATGAGGCAGAGACAACACAACCACAAGAGCCAACACCAATTAAAGAAAAGAGGTTTAGAAAGATGAAGGAGTACGCCATGTTTTCCGAGGTGGTGGAGAAGGAACTTGGGGAGTGGTACCGGGATCATGCCCTCTTCTATAACAAGGGACTCCGGGACTTCAAAAACGCGGACAAGAAGACCCACTTGATGAAGGAGAAGGCAGCCTCCAGTACCAGGTAAAGGCAATTTCATAAATGTTTAACATGTCCAATCGTCATAATATATATCATTGCCACCCAGTCATTACCATATATAAATGTTACCACCACAGTGTGTTAATCACTAACCGATTTGGTGGGATCAGTGCTCAAGGTATTAGTGAGTTGGGCCTATAATTGGGCCTGCTAATTGGTGTTTTGGTGTGACAGGGATCTGCCTTGTGTGGGCCGATCTGCTTTTTGAAGACTCCCATTTTCTTTTGTGTTCTTATGTTCTTATATTTTAATTGAGACACATTATGAAATACGTGTCTACCCACTTTATCCCTTTCATTCATTCGACGATTGTATTATTTATAATTGGGCCTGGTAATTGGTGCTTGGTGTGACAGGGATCTGCCTTGTGTGGGCCAATCTGCTTTTTGAAGACTCACATTTTCTTATGTTATTATATTTCAATCGAGACACATTATGAAATACGTGTATACCCACTTTATCCAGACATTCATTCTACGATTGTAGTATTTAAATGGCCTAGAATATCTTGCAAACTGTTCTCTCATAGCATGGTCAACACTAAAATTCATACGCCTGGTAAGTTACGTGTATAAAATATATGTTAAAGGCTCTTAAAGCTTCGTATGACCTTATAACCACTTATTATTGTATATTAATTATGATTTTCTCTTCTTTCCACAGTGGCCCAGTTGCGTACATGGTTTGAGTCCATGAGGACACGTGTAGGCAGGCTCAAGCGGGCTGCCAGTGGTGATGGAGTGGCGCCACCCATGACTGAGAGAGATGCCTGGATCTTCCAGATATTTGGTTTTCTGGACCCAGCACATTGTGCGTCAACCAACCAGGCAGTCTACCACAGTTAGTTATATGCATATAAGATTGGGTTGTATGTAATCAATACCACAGGTCACTTTCAATGCACATTTTATTAAAGGCTCATTATGTTGCACACACATAATTAAATTTGCTTGAATAACTGTCACATATGCAATTGACATTGCTAATAAAGTTACCTTTAAATATACACATTATAATAATAAACATTTAGCTCCTAAAGTCTTATGTAAAGTTCCTTCGTGATCAAGAACAAACAAGCAACCATGCTGCCACACCCATAGCTGTAATTAGAGTCCACAGAGGTTACACACACGGCTCACACCACTGTGAATAGAAATAACAGATGTAATATTAGTGAATGTTATATAAAATCTCTGAACAGTACTATTCTAATACTCTATATTTCTCCAATATAGTTCGGTACAAAGCCTGGCAACCTCGGGCTCTCTACGGTCGACCCACCCACTGTCGACCTCAGCACGGAAGAAGAGCCGGAAGCAGAAAGAAGGCCACCACAGACGCAAAAGAGAAAGAAGAGGAGCCAGGACACACCAGTAGCTGAAGAAGTTGATTTACTTAAGAAGGTAAGCATTATATGTAAAATAATATCTTTTATTGCAATTGTCAATACAGGCATGATAGGTGTGTTTGCATATGTGTGTGAATCAAGGAAACTGTGTATGTGAATGTATTAAAATAGTAAAAGGAGAAGTTGAAAATAAATATGTATACAAATTTCATATTTACATTATTAATTCCTGTTAAACATTACATTATTTTTATATGGTGGCATTGTAGGCCTACTTGTATATCTTTCTTTTTAATCTTTGCCAGATCATCGAGCGTTCTGATACTGCTGAGGACCTTAGGAACCGGGTTGCCCTCTTCAAGCCGAACTGTCCTCGGGCTTACAATTGGGCCCGTTATTTGGAGGGGGAGCTTGAGGATATGCATGACTTGTGCTGGGACGCGTACGTCAATGGAGCAGATCCCCCTGCTGGTGCGGTGGAAGGCCGAGTCCAATAGGTTAAAAGCATTGGACAAGAATGGGCAGGCACCACTGCTGCCTCCACAACCACCACAGCAGCAGGCACCTCCACCGCAGACTTACCACCTCATGGCACCTCCTGGCACCAGTCAACAGACGCCCACCTACCACCCAGCCTACCCCAACTACTACAACCAGCCCAGCAGACAGGCGGAAGGTAACTGGGCATCGAGCACACCCTCCTACATGCCACCCGGTAGTGCCACACCCACACCCACCCTACATAACCTCTCCCTGGGCACGGTTATGGCCAATCTTGGTGCTCCCTCGGCAGGAACGTCACCAGCCATCACACTCATGGTGAGCCCAGAGAAGGGTAAAACATTAGATTAAATTACCTTCATATCATATCATCCTGACAGTTGACACTTCCCTTGGGTGAGTTATAGTAGTCCCGCAGGTACCCCCGGAGCTCCTTGGCGCGATTTGTTGATTGATTGATTGAGGGGCAGGGGCTGCACACCATGCATGGGAGGGTCCTCGCGCCACACTCCTGTAATGATTTGGGAGTTAATGATGTTTTATAGTATGGTGATGTGGCAATAGCATTTTGCCAAACTTATCTTGATGGTTTAAGCCAAGCTATTTTTCTATGTCTTTTCAATAATTTTTTTATAATCATGTTTGTTTATTATATCCAACAAGTATGCCTGAATGGCAATCAAAGCAATAAGGAATGGAACCTGCTATGAAAATGCAGTATAATGACTATATAACTATACATAAGGAAACAAAAGGAAAAGTCAAACTATAAAGTCACATACAAAACTTTCAAACTTAATATGATTTTATATATATATATATATAGAATAATATGGTTAATAAAGGAAGATCACAAACTATGAAGATACAGAATGTAAAAAACTTAGCTTACTATGATTTGACAATTAAAACAACTATGGAATAATATGATAATGAAGGCAAGATCTCAAACAAGAAACTTTAAAAAAAAAATATATAGTATGAATTGACGAATAAAACAAGTATGGAATAATATGGTAACTAAAGGGATATCTAAAATGAACAAATGACAGACACAACTTACAGTAATGCAACAATTATTAATAATAATAGGATATGTGTTGTAAACTATAATAATCTATAATAATCAGTGTTCCTCAGAGCTATCCCAGTGCATACCACCTCCTTTACGTAGGGCACGTGGTACCCGTCTTGCAACTCAATCCCACCCCTACTCTGTGCAACTCTCCAACCCAAGAGTGAAACGTTACTCTCAAACTTTCTTCTACTCAACATCTGAGCTCTGGAACTCTCTCCCAGAATCAGTCTTTCCCTCTTCCTATGACTTAAATTGCTTCAAACTCCGTGTGTCCAGGCATTTTGGCTCGAACGTCCCTTGATTTTGGCCGTGTCACTCTTTCAACTATGGGGGAGGCACTCGCTATAGGCAGTTATGCCTTTTGCCTCCCTCAATCACATAGAAAAAAAAAAAAAAAAAAAAAAAACAATGATGGAAATGTAGTATTTGAGGTATTGAGAGATAGTACAAATTTTAAAAGCCCTATTAAATATAGTTTAGTAATAACGCACTCACCTGGTGTCACTGAATGGGTGACTGGGTCCTCAACATCTACGAGTGCAACATGGGATGCTGGATAACGCACTCGCATGAGGTTGTGTAGGCAGCAGCAGGCCAGCACAACAGACTCCACACGTTTGGGTTGGAGTTGGATGGTGCTGAGGAGACAACGGAATCTGTGTGGGTATAAATAGTTATAATATATTAGTTATGGAACATATATATATAGATAATAATGGAAATCATGGGACACTTAATAATACAGTATAAACACTATAATATAAGTAGGCGTTAAAAACACGAAATATGTACCTGTTAGCAAGGATGCCGAAGGCATTCTCCACCACCCGACGTGCCCTCGACAGCCTGTAGTTGAAAATCCTCTCTTGCCTTGTCATGTTGCGGTGGGGGAAGGGCTTCATCATCCATGTTCTCATGGGAAAAGCCTCGTCACCGATGATGTACTAGGGCACTGGCCAAACGTCGTTTGGGATTGACTCTGCTGGTGGGAGTCAAATGCTGCCATTCTCCAGTGCCTCCCTCAGTGGTGCTACAGCAAATATGCCCCCATCAGACGAGCTGCCCCGTGATCCAACATCCACATAGAGGAACTTGTAGTCGGCATCGACGAGGGCCATGAGAACAATGGAGTGGAAGCCCTTATAGTTGTAGTAGTGGGAACCTCCATTGGGGGGACACCTGATGGCCACATGCTTCCCATCCAGTGCCCCTATAGCATGGTGGAAGTTCCACCTCTTTGAGAAGAGGTCAGCAACCGCCCTCCACCCCTCTGGAGTCTTGGGGCATGAGAAGATCTCATCCTTGTAGGTGGTGTAGATGGCCTCACAGGTGGCTGGAACAATGAGGGTGATGGTGTTGTGAGCCACTCTGAAGCCGTACGAGAGTGATTTATATGACTCCCCTGTAGCCAGGTAACGTAGGGTGATGGCCAGGCGTATACCAGCTGGGATGGCTTTCCTCCAAAATGTGTCTTGCTTCTCCACCAGTGGGGCAATACGTTCAAGCACCTCTCCGCACAACACTCTATCCAGCCGCATGAAGTTTTTGTAGGCGGATTTTTTTTTTTTTTTTTTTTTTTTTTTTTTTCTATATTCCAACTTACTTCCTCTCGGGCATAGGCTGAGAGCTTTAACATTCACCGCTTTACAATGAACAGTGAAGCCCGTGAGGTCTTGTTCCAGTCTAGGGAGTGAGACATGTGAAGCACGTAGAGTACAACGAGCACCTGCCATCAAGGTGTCTTCCACAGCCAACACCTTCAGCAGGTTGTCATAGTGGCCGTGCGTCCCTCGCCTCAACAGCCACTGCCAGGTCCAGACAAGCCTTCTTTGTCTCGTGGCTGGCACCTGGGCATCCTGCACAGCCTGCAAGGCTTGGTAGAGGTCAACATCTATTCTTGCCTGATGTGCTTCCAGATCTACCTGCAGCTGCAGGAGTGCGAGATCATCCATGGCAAGTGGTGCTGATGTGTGGCCGTGGCTTGGGAGGTGTGTATACTGAATTACATGTAAACAGGGCCTGCACCTTTAATATAAAATTGTGTCTGTCTCCCCGTCTGTCGTTGTGGCGTCGTGTTCGTCGTGTCACACACGTAGCACCATCGTAAGTCCATCGCCCCCCATCCTGTTCCCGTCGGGGTTCGTCGGGGTACGGCTTGGACCAGAATTTTGACCGTTACAGCATTGACGTGGCGCCGTCGTGTTGCAACTGTGGTCCCATCGGGCCCATCGTGACTACGACGTGTCACCATCGTGGCTTCGTCGTCAAACACGTACTTCGTGTCACTGTCTCTGCCGATGTACCAATTTGTGTACCTCGTGGCACATCGGGACCAAAATCGTGAATGTGTGAGAGTGGCTTTAATTATCTCCTTTTAATAATATATAAACTTTGCCAGTGAAATCCATGCTTACTCCAGACATTGGGATACAATGGCTTAGATAATTTTAACTGAAATAATATATGATAATGCAAAAGTAAATTAAAGTCTGAATTGTATCTGACTTAGATAACATACCGGTATATGATTAATAACATTCCATCTTCGAATGGATCATAAAACTATATATTGTAGTAGATTTATATATAGTGGCAAATATGAACGTGAAAAATGTAATGTAATGCTAGCATAACGATAAGATATTTCATTATAAAAATACAATGATTCGATGAGAGATGGAGAAAAAGAGAGAAATATGGGAGATACTCATCCCGTGGTTATAGTGGCGGAAAGTGAGCCATGGGAAGGGGCTTGCAGACGTGAAACAGAAAGAAGTATAGAGAGGGAAGGAGGGGCTTAGCTGAGAGAGGGTGGGGGGAAGCGGGGGCACAATGTTACTAACACAATTTGCGATTCTCTGCCAGGCAAGTGAAGCAGTACTTATGTCCACAATAGTACAGTTGGCCACATAGGTTCTGTTCTTCTCCGTGATCTTATACGTGGTAATATAATGCACATGATTGAATTACGAGTGTAGTTTCTTAAGCAGTGGTTAACTCATCTGATTAGTCAACTGATAATTAAAGGAAACCACACTCGCAATTCATTCATACTTTTCTACTTTCATACATATGATCACAACGAGGAACAAAACTTATGTGGCCAACTGTACAGTTGTTGCAGATAAATTTGAGCAACCTGCATCTGATTCAGTCTGTACTTCAAGTCTCAGTCTCTCTCTCTCTCTCTCTCTCTCTCTCTCTCTCTCTCTCTCTCTCTCTCTCTCTCTCTCTATATATATATATATATATATATATATATATATATATATATATAATTACCCTTTTCCCTATGATATGTGTTCCTAGATGGGTAAGAATCACTAAATAATGTCCATGTTTATAAAGATTCCATTAAGCAAGAAGGATTTTAAGTGTGGTATTCTTAAGGGAGCCCACCTCGTATTTTTTTCTTTCTCTAGATTGTATCCATTCAGCCCCATTCAGCCTACTGTTTTAAGACGTATATCCCCATCCAGGTGTCAATCTTTTCCTGGCGAGCGAAAGCGAGCCTGGAATTCCTCCAATTCGTTTCTCATAACCTGTAAGCGTTAAATGATGTTATTTATAGAGGTGTCGAAAGCCTCTCTTCCCACGCATGAGGTAGCAGTATATGGTCCTTAATATTACCGTAAGTTAATTATGTGTGTGTGTAAAGAATAGAGAAGAAGGGAAGGTGTGGTGGAGTGGTCTTGCTACTGGCCTAGTAATCCAAAGGTCCCGGGTTCAAATCCCGATGTATCAATGGGAAGATATTATTGGGATGGAATTTGTGCTGTACCTAGTATCAGTGCATTACCACAAGCCCACCGAAACGTCAATAAAATACCCTCATTGTTCCCTGATTAAATAGCACTGTATGAATATTCCCATATTCAAAATGTGCTATAGGGGTGCAATGCCTGATGAGTTATCTGCTCAACAGGTGGCGTTGTGTGTGTGTGTAAGTGTGAGAGTCCGAGTGTAGGGGGTGAGACAGTGAAGCACGGGAAGGAGGTGGCTTCAGAGATGGGGTCGTTTCGGGCCATGAGTGAGCACCGTGCCTCATGTGAAGGCAAGATGGCAGGTGCTCGTTGTACTCTACGTGCTTCACATGTCTCACTCCCTAGACTGGAACAAGACCTCACGGGCTTCACTGTTCATTGTAAAGCGGTGAATGTTAAGGCTCTCAGCCTATGCCCGAGAGGAAGTAAGTTGGAATATAGAAAAAAAAAAAAAAAAAAAAAAAAAGACCTATAGGAAAAGTCGGAGTAGATGTAGCTCGGATTCCCAGGGACGTTACTATCTAAAAGACGGGCTAACCCCGTCTCTCATACGAGAGAGAGAGAGAGAGAGAGAGAGAGAGAGAGAGAGAGAGAGAGAGAGAGAGAGAGAGAGAGAGAGAGAGAGAGCAATAGTATTAATATGATAAGGAGTTGCTGGAATTCCTGCTAAAATTGCGTGGCTTCCCTCACTGTTTCGTGTCTCACCTACGCAGAGAGTAATCCAGCTAAATCTCACAAACACCTCCTCCTCCTATTTATTTCGCTACACTTAACGTACCTTTATTTTGGCTCTGTTACTCTTTCAAGCTTGAGGGGGACACTTCTTGCAGGCAGCTTTGCCTTTTGTCACATTCATGCACACAAACAAAATATATAAATAAATACAACAGCCAATCATTCTTCCACAGTGTTGAACTTTAAAATTAGTTTATACCATGAACCATCTCTCTCAGTAATAAACTTCCTTAACCGGTTTTTCTGGCCCCCTTCTCCTTCGTGCTTAGCCCCATTGGTTTATAGATTTTAAGACGTTGGGCCCATTAGTTTGGCAATTTTAAGACCTTTCCCCCATTTCTTTGTTAATATTAAGACCTATCGTGCTATTTGGTTGTCTATTTATTTCCTGGCGAACGATAATGAGTGTACCGTCCTTCCGCCGGGACACTTTTCTAGCGAAAAATGTACAGATTAATCTACAAGGAGGTTCTAATGGATGTTTTTTTTAAAGTTTGATGGAGGTCTAGGGAGGAAACTAAAATACTATATATATATGAAATAATCGACCATAAAATATAGCCTTCCCCCTTAAAATAGCTCTTCCCCATACTGTCTGACCGAACAGTCCCGAGTCTGGTTGACCGAAGCGACTACAGATGCTCGCTCCATACTGTCTGGCCGAACAGTGCCGAGTCTGGTTGACCTAAGCCGCTCCAGATGCTCGCTCCATACTGTCTGGCGGAACAGTGCCGAGTCTGGTTGACCGAAGCCGCTCCAGATGCTTGCTCCATACTGTCTGGCGGAACAGTGCCGAGTCTGGTTGACCGAAGCCGCTCCAGATGCTCGCTCCATACTGTCTGGCGGAACAGTGCCGAGTCTGGTTGACCGAAGCCGCTCCAGATGCTCGCTCCATACTGTCTGGCTGAACAGTCCCGAGTCTGGTTGACCGAAGCCGCTCCAGATGCTTGCTCCATACTGTCTGGCTGAACAGTCCCGAGTCTGGTTGACCGAAGCCGCTCCAGATGCTCGCCCCATACTGTCTGGCTGAACAGTCGTGAGTCTGGTTAACCGAAGCCGCTCCAGATGCTCGGGCCCTGAAGGAGCCCGGTCCAGATGGTTAAAGGGGGGATGGTTCACTTTTTGGTTGATTTTTTCATATATTTATATAATTTTCTAGTTTCCTCCCTAGACCTTCATCAAACATAAAAAAAAAAAAACCCAGGATCCCCTTTCATGATATATTTGTACATTTTTCGGTAGAAGAATATCCCAGCCAAAGCCCTGTTCCTCCTAAATTACAGGCTCACCAGGAACAAATGTACACCTAAATGGCACAAACAATCTTAATATTGACAAAATAAAGGGCCGAAAGGTCTTGAGATCGCCAAAATAATGACTGAACGTCTTAAAATCTGAAAACTAAAGGGGCTAAGCATGAGAGAGAAGGGTGTCCACAAAATGTGACCATCTCCCCTTTAGATCTTGGGTTGGGCAATACAGTTATGGGGTGTTGAAGAATCGAGGGAACACTTCCCGATCTGTCAGCACCATAGTCTTGGGTTACCATGTTAAGTCAGTGAAAATAGGTTATCCTAAACTGAACAAGATGCCGAAATACACTTAGACTACCAGGCTAAGTGAGGTACCTTTATTAGTCTCGTGGTAACGTGTCTGCCTTATAACCCAAGGGTCCCGGGTTCAATTCCCACCCTGGGTACAGAGTTTTGGGAGGCTATTTCAGCACCTAATGAGGCTTAGGTGTGTTGGTAAAATTGTCAAGATGGTTGAGAGTAAGGGTGGTATTCTTAAACAATGTTTTACCTTCGCAGGGCCTGATACCGAATGAATGTTGTGGGAGTAAGAGTTGTCCACAGAGATTAGATGGATTAGCCTTTCTATTTCTAAGGGTAACGTTATTTTTCACCTTATTTCATCCCTTAACAGCGCCAGTTTAGGAATACCACTATAAGATCGGAGCTCCATACCCTCCTTACAGGTAAGGTGTAAAAACCAAATCCTACAACCACCACTAATGAATACCCTATTTCACAATAAATTCAGTACAGACATGTTGTTATGCAAGGCCAAGTGTATGAAGAGGTAAGCTTGCAGGCATATAATATCAAATAATAATACTGTATTCCTTGAAAATAAACTAAAATAAAAAAGTAAAAATCTCATTGCTCCATTTTCGCCCATTCACATACTGTTTCAATAAGTCAGAGTGTTCCTTTCATAATAAATAATAAATGTTTTGCAATACAATAAAACTAAGAAAATTAGGCTACAAATAAAATAAAACGTATATACCGTACTGTAATTATGAAAATAATAATCATCCGTAGAAAACAATATCTAACCATTTAAGCATATTTCTGGAAAATTTGAGACTAGAATCTCAAGCTCAAGGGCTTAGACCGTCGTCATTTTGATATATTTTAAAGAGTGCATTAATGTAGTGTTCACTGGTTACCCTTGGAGCCAGGTAGCTCAGGGCAAGGTGGTCACCAAGCGCCAAACGTTTCAATATTAGTTTATCAGCATAATGTGGCAACCCCGCAAAGATTGACTTTTTGGCAGACCACGGAAATATAAATACAAGCCAGAATACAACCAATAAAGTTGTAACTGTTAACGCCAGTACCATATAAGTTATGATGATAACCCATCGCTCACAGATTGGGTTCATCATATTATAGCACCCATAAACTATTGTTGCTTGACCTATGATGTGATCATCAGGGGTGATTTGGCACCGGGTGAAGGGAGGGAAGGCTGTGGTGATGGGGTCCAACAGTTCATCATAATTCCGCCAAGCGCAGTAATCATTTATAACCAAATCTATTAGTGTCCCATTCGAAAGAAAATACAAAAGAAACATTGATCCTAAACATGAACATAATAGTGTTACATGAATAATTAGTGATTTGAAATATAGGTTTCTAAAAGTCCCGAGATTATCCACGAGTGACTCCCCAAACAGATCAGTTATAGATCTAGTTTGTCCATAATAAGCTCTTAGGTGGTTCACCATTAACCTGGAGTCCGTGGAGATGTATTCCACAATAAACATGAAACCCAATACGCCACCGGCAATCCACATAATGCTTTGGAAGTAATAAGCATTATGGACTATTTTGTTTTTATCATCGAAACCGAAACCTGCAGAAAACTGCTTTTGGGCACAAACCTCCATTTGCTGTTGAGGGATTGGTTCTCCTCGGGAGAGATCCCTACACACCAAGTATTCATCAATGGTGAACATGCTATTGATTATTATTGAGGTAGCACAGCTAAATACTATGATCATATTGGCGAGGTATAGGGCCAGAGACCCCAAAGGCGATCTGCCCATAGAACTGTTGATTATCTCACTTACTCGCATCTTTACTTAATAGTACTGGAATAAATTGTATTGATGTTGTCAATGATGTGGCCCCAAATAAATGATAGACGAGGCTACTAATACAACAATACACTTTCACTACGTCACTGAACAAGTTATCACCACGATCGACTGTTAAACAATAAAGTAACACAGCGTCAACATGAGATATCAAGGTCATAATTATACATCAAGGTCTAATTCTTTGAGTAACGTTTTTGCACATAACAAATATTGTAAATTACTTGTATATTTGAGTTTCAATCATTTGTATTGCTTATAAGTGATTTTAAACGGCTTTAATTAAAAAAAAAATAAGAAAATAAATAAAATATGTTCTTTATTACATAATTGTTACCCATATATTTTAATTTTCTCTCTTAAGAAAATGTAAGAGAAAATGGATATATTAACAATAACTAATATATTATATAACCCGCACGAACCCCCACAGTACGCCAACACAAACAACACATTTATTCACTCAAATGTACACTTATTCTTCATACAAGATATATATATATATATATATATATATATATATATATATATATATATATATATAATAAATCATAAAACAAACACAAACAATAATCCCTGGCTAACAATGAAAATAATTTAACGTCTTTTCATTTTACTCTGGCAACTATTAGATGATTTTTATTAAGCTTAGGAAGGACATCTAACCACTAAAACGCTACAAACTATCTCACTTAATCCTTTTTAGCTGCCACAGATCCTTCCAAAGCTGAATCAAATCGTCTAATAGTTGCCAGAATATAATGCAAAGGACGTCACCGGTACAGTATGGGATAAGGAAGTTGGAGCTGTAGGTTAAAGAAGGAAACTGGCAAGTGGTCAATTATACTCACAGTTACACTCACACATATACATCCCTTTAGTTACAACGTTATCCAGAGTGTTGGAGCTATACCCTGTTCCAAATAGCTAGTCCAGATATCCTGAGCCCTAACCTCTGTAACTCAAAAAGGGCTAGAACACATGGGCTGTAAATGTTCACACCTATTCCCTGGCTGACTCTTCCCAAATGGTAGATATATTAGCTAAATTACTCTAGTCGTTTGGAAGTTGTTGTTTTTTTTCCCCCAAGCTGTTTGACCGAACAGCCCCAAGGTCCTGAGCAAGGCCAAGGCCACAACCGAGCGTCCCCACAGAACACTCCCTTCCGTTTTCGAGTTATAGAGGTTAGTGTACAAGAGGTTGGACCTACTTACTTGAAACAGGGTATAGTACTAAGGGCTGAAGAAAGAATAAACCAAAATCCTTGCTTGGATATACGTATATTAACCCCTTCAGGATTATGATGTGTTTTGGCAGTTTAGTCTGGCTATTATGTAACCATTTTATTTAGATTAGGAAAGGTATATGGCAGTCAGAGGGTTAATTGAGACAGTCTTTATCCCTTTTATTCCCACAGATCCACCCTAAGCTGTATAAAATCGTCTAATGATATCCAGAATAAACTGTTTTATTTAGATTAGGAAGGGCATGTGGAAGTCAGAGTTAATTGTGAGTCTTTGTCCTTTTTATTCCCAAAGATCCTTCCTAAGTTTTATACAATCTTCTAAAGATAGCCAGAATTAACACTTATATTTTATCTCTCGTACACACCCAGAGAGAGCGACAGAGAGAGAGAGAGAGAGAGAGATCCTTCTATTCTTTAATGTGTGTATGCCATCTCTCGTACACACACACACACACACAGTATCTTCCAGGTGTGTGTACTATTAAAGAGAATTTTGTTTTTTGGACTCCCTTCTACCTCATGTTTAGCACCATTAGTTTTACATTTTAAGACGTTCGTCCCATTAGTTTTTCGATGTTAAGACCTTTCAACCCATTTTGTTTTGTATCAATATCGAGACCTTTCATGCCCTTAACCGGTAGGTGTTGTTTTTTTCCTGGCGAGCGATAGTGAACCTGTGATCTAGGAGAAATTGGCCTTCGGCCGGGATATGTACTGTTATACCAGGTTTTTACCGGGGTTGTATTGACTTTATAGGTAGGTTCTTACTTGATTGGAGAAGATGAGAGCACACAAGAACACAAACACAAAGGTAATAGAGGATAATATAACACAGAGTACAAACAGGTTATTCTTGAAATAATGGAAAACATTTCGCCCAGCATTCATCACCACCAAGCACTTTTCCTCCTCTGCCCACCACACCTCCGAGCCACAAGGAAACAACGCCCCGTCCACCAAGATGTGCCCGAGTCGCTGCCATTGAGATGACACGTCCTCCAACACCATGGAAAAATCTATTCATCACCATAAACAATCCCGTAGCCCAAAAGAATAAGAAAAGTGGAAAGGAAAGGCGGCACAAGAAAAAGCACCATAAACACCATAAGTCCAAGCGCTATTCTACCCCACAGCCACATCACCGACATGACCATGACCGAGAGGCCGAGAAGGACTACTCCAAGCACCACCGGAAGTCCCCCTCACACCGTGTCCTTATGAACTGAGACACACCAATTAAAACAACCCAACAAAAGGTATGACCACCGCTGCATTTTCTAAGATCGATACTCAGTTGGAAAACTATTTCTTATTTGGCACTGGAGAATAAATATAGTAGGAAAACTTTGGCACCCCCTATACTATTGGGATAAACCTTTCGTTACACTGGTAAGGAATTGTTTACTTCATTTGATATTTGTTGTCGTGGGTTCAACAAAGGAAGCTGTTATTAGACTTCACTGGTCGTAACTAATATCCCTTCCTCACCCATGACTGCGGCGCTATTGTGAATAGAGAAGGCAGACACTGGCAAGCGCTCTATTCGGGATTAACCAAACTCTCTGGTAATTGTCTTTAGCACTGGCGGGACGTTATTAAACAAGGGCTCTGTGAGACACCGTCTAGTTAATGGCACTCATCAAGGAGTCCCTTCGAGATAGCAATATCTCGGAAAAGGCCAAAGTATACCCATCAAGCTGAGTTCTGAAAGACAATCCCGTAGCCAGTAATCCAGTGACCGTATAACGGTCAGACCAGTTGCATAAAAAATAACTCTCTTACGTTCGTTTGATAACGTGTTTCTGGTGCACTGGCATTTCGCACACGATATTTAAGACCCAACTTAAAGACTCTGGAAGTTCTGCATCAAAACTCTTATAATGACCAGTGCAGTTAGTGAGTTCTCTCCTATGTTAGCTCGATTTTACTAAACCAATACACTGGCATATGGTAGGTATTATTCAAGGTCCAACACCAAGAGTTCGAGTACAACTGCTGTCAACCAGCCACGTCAGGACAACCACCACGACCCATATTATCCACCGAAGACTACAGAGTGCCCCTCTACAATTAAATAGTGAAATCTACTTCATAACTAATTGTACTTTACCTTACTGATAAAAGGAAGTAACTCATTCATATTTGAAGTCCCCAAGTGTATGCCGTCTGAAACACGCAGAAGAAGTACCTATGAAAAGTATTTAATCCTAAGTGATGCCTAGAGAGAAGATTCAAATTCATCAACAAAATAACCGTACTAGTGACGCGCCTTATATACAAGAAAGCACTCAAGTGAATCTATGCTCTCTCATTTTTATGCTAAATAAAATATCAATAAAGTACTAGTGATGCCCACTTAAATTAGGGAAGTACTAATATTTAATCTTGTCATATTGATACAAAGTGAAGTATAAAATAATATTTTAACAAAAAATCAGTGAAAGCATAAATTATAAATAAAACATCAGAGTCGCATAGTATAAAACAACTCTACGCATTTTGCTCCGATTCACAGACACACCATTTTTTACTTAAAAGTTTAACAGCACAAGTGTTATACCTCAATTGAAGGAAGTGCTATCTACCTATTCACCTTTATAACAGTACAAGTGTAATACCTCAATTGAAGGCAGTACTACCTGTTTCTTATCTATATCAAGTACAAGTGTAAATACCTTGACTGAAAGTACTAAGGTATATTGTCGAAGCAACAGTCTTACAAGTGAACTTAGTGGAGCCTCGCTCGTGCGTCTTATATTTTTGTTCTTACCATTATTTTATGATTACGTATGCAATATTCTTGTGCCAATAAATATAATATGAATGTACGTCTTGTTATAATTATCCTCTATCACTTTTTGTACATGTGTTGAAACGAATTCTGCTCCTCCAGTCAAGTAGAATCTACCTAATTAAACCAATCAACCCCAGTAAAAAACTGGTATAACAATTCTTATTCACACAAAATCATATATGGTTAGAGGTGCAATGTTACATAAGACAGGATAGGTTTCAAATAGCAGCACGATCGAGGATCCTCTACGTGTCTCAAGGGAAAGACACAGGCAGGTTCTGAAGATCTGTGATCTATTCCCTACGACATCCTGGTCCGTGTGGGTGGTCCTGTCGTGTGATGGTGACAGAAGTTAGGGGAAGACTTCCTTGAAGATCTCTGAAGACTGTAGAGGTGAGGGTCTTGCATGAAAACGAGCCGTTACACCAGTGTCTTACGCTCTCGTATCATGGGATTAAAGTAAGGAGTCGTTTCACCAGTGTCTTACGCTCTCGCTTACAATCCAGACCTAGACTTCTATGCGAGTCTCTAGAGGAACTTATATGATGGAATCTTGGGATTGTTACACATATGAGCCGTTACACCAGTGACTTACGTTCTTGTATTGTAAGGACTAAGTAGGGAGTTATTACACCAGTGTCTTACACCCTCCACAACGAGTCCTGACTGAGAAGGAAGCCGTTACACCAGTGTCTTACGCTCTTCCAACCAGCCTTCCTATGTTTGTGGGTTTACTAAAAACTAGAGTGCTCACTTCATGTGGCTAATTACAGTAAAGTCCCATACCAAGGCAATGCAAAAATGTTAGGTGGCCACCAGTGTGGTCTAACAAAGATACAAGCAAATCCAAGGTACCTTCGAGAAATGTGTCGCGTAGTTCCACCAGTGTCTTACTCCCTCAAGGCAATTTCACGGTATAGATAATCCCAAGTCTTCCAGATATCTTTCAGCCAGTGCCTTAACCCGGCAGCTGAGGGGAGACTCTTAAGAGGTTTTACTTGGCGACTGCGGGGAGACTCTTAAGATTCTAGGCCTAAAAAAACACTTTTAATAGGCCCCAGTAGCACTTGAAACTTTTTTGTTTTCTTTTTTTACCCCTCGGCCATGCCTCATATCACTCCTCCACATCCCCTCCTTCCCCCCTTTCCTCCCCCCCCCCCCTTCAATTATCACCTATTTTCCCTGTTATTCCCTTAGTCTTTGGTATATGTTTGTGCTAATATTAGCGAGTTGCTTGCATGGCGTGGTCATCTGTGTGTCTATGCGTGGGAAAAAGCGAGAGATAGAGATAGAGGCCTCAGTGTCTCTCCAGGCCTCGTGAGAGGAGGATGTGACGCCGGCTGGCTCACACTTGATGAATGGACTCTCGCTTTCAATTCGCGATTTTGACCATACAAATGATGTTCCCACTTTTATTGTTGTAACATGTTACTATCTTCATATTACACGTAAAATAGGTGCATATGGATAAGTATTAAACATATTTATGGTACATTAACAATTTTACTGAGGAAAGAATGAAAATACCTACGCACAGCGGTATGGTGTATACTACAGGAGCTGCGCAGCGGCAAGGTTAAATTTAAGATATCTTTCCAACTGTACCACTTCTGGATTTGGCTGGGGATGTCTTACCAATTCCGTCGTTCCTTCCGGCTGCGCATCTCTAGTCTATAAGGGCAGTTGTGCGCAGAGGAGGGTGTGTGTCGACGGCGGTAGCTCTTCTCAGAATCTGCGCCACAGCGGTGGTGAGTCTCAGGGCAAGATGGGCACGTGGTGGTTTTGAATTTAGGGAAGGTTTTCTCCCCTGGGTGTTGTGGTTAGAATTCCTTGGTTTTACTGGTGGTGTTGGAGGTTAGCCTTATCGTTAAGTCTTTTCCTGTGTCGGGGGACGTGGCGAGGTGATGGTGGCGACCCGAGCCTGCCGGGGAGAGTAGGCTCTTGTGTCCTCTTGTCTCGGCGGCGTGGGGTGACAGATTTGTTTTTATACTGGTGCTTATATCTCCTCCTTTGTTTTCCTCCCCAATCTCACTTCCCACTCCGGGGTAACAGCCACAACCTTGTGGCTGGATGGCGGAGCACCAGACGGTCCCCTGGCAGGTAAATGTGTGGTGCCCCTCCAGATACGCCCAACAAGCATGGGAGCGGGCGTTTGCAGGTCAAGAGGTGTTAGCGTAGATAATGAGGTAAGAGGTGCAGTGAGATTATTCCAGGAGGGATTCTAGCTCGACTTGAAATCTGACGGTGGACAGATCGCCGATCTCTTCTCCCCAACGTAGTTTCTTAACACCTTATTAGCGGCCTAGGCGGTTATTTATATGTACCGCCAGTGGGGTGTTTTTAGCCAAAATAGGGCTGTTTATGTGATCATTTTCATGCCTAAATAAGACCCAGAACGTAAAACAAGTATCTATCCCTGAAAGGGCATAAACAGAGCTTTCGAATGACACCATAACGATCCTTTTATGATGGCTAGTTTTCTTGCAATAACCGTGCAACGCGAGTGCAAAAAGCATGTAATTAGGCACTTTCCCCATACAATTCCGTATATAGCGAGTGAGAGAGGGAGGGAGGAGGTGGGATTCGTGTCAGTAGGTTCGCCGCGGTGGTCTGGAGCAGTCATACGCTCGCTACTCTCTTGCCACCACTTGTCTCTCTCTCTCAGCAACATTACGTGCTGAAATTGCCACACGACCTATGTCGAGCGCCGCCACATAGTCTAGCTTTATTTAACTCGACTTATGTTGCTCGCCGACAGTTAAGGGTTAATGAAGGGAAGTCCTGGAGTTGGAGGCAGGTAATGGAGGCTTGATGGGAGACGTCATGTTGCGAAAGTATTATGGGGTGTTTCGAGGAGGTGTTGTGTTGGTGGTGGTTGATATGGAAGTGATGTTTGTGTCTTTGACAGGTCCTGTTTTATGGTTGGGTGAGGACGCAAAGGTAGCGCTTGACCTCACTCGTGAGTTGATCTGACAGGTGGCGATGGTATGGAAATGAAACTTTGTTAGTTGCATTCACTATTCTGAGTGCTGGAGCTCGTAGGAGTGCAAAACATGATTTAAAAGTATGTATAAATAGAGGATAAGGTGGAGAGCTTGAAAATGGTGTAGGAGTTGGGGAAAACCGAGTGGGGGTTTTGAAAGACGGCCTGATCTTGTGCGAGCAGGTGAGGGGTGAACAGAGGAGGCAGGTGATAACGGTACGGTAGGAAGGCGAGGCGGGGGAGGCAAGGGTAGGAGGGGGGGTTTTGGGGGTAGGTCTACGATTGGGAGTGCTGGGTGGGGTGGTTGGAGACAGAGAAGGTGAGAGGGAGATGGGATTGGAAATGGAAGATTTTTGCGGGTTAGGAAACATGCTGGATGGATAGGGGCCGAGTGGAAGAACGAGGCGACGGGATAGCAAAGGGCGGGGAAGAGGTAGAGGGTGCTGACGAATAAGGTGCGGGGACAACATTAATTTGCCTGCGGGTGGAAGAAGGTGGGGCTGGAGAGGTGTGAAGAGGTGAGCGAGGAGGTACTGAAGAATTGGGTGGCAAGGATGATGCGGGGGGGGGGGGGGGGGGGGGGGGGGGGGTCTGCGGGTAAAGAAGGATTAACGGCGTTTCGATCTAGGGGGTGGAATGATTGAAGAGCATCGGCTTAGGGCTCAGCGAGTAAGTTGGGAGTGAGGGCGAAAAGAATATTTATGTTGTGTGGGAGCTGAAGAATGCGGAAGACGTCGAGAAAGATAGTGAGGGGAAGGGCGTTGACGAGGTTGAATGGAAGGAGGTTGGAATGAAGGGGTGAAACCGAGGGTGATAAAGGTGGTGAAGGCTGAGATGATGATGGAGAAGAAATGATGATGGAGATGAAATATGAAACTCACGGTGAGGGCATTGACGAGGTAGATTGAGCTGGGGCGTGGTGTTTGTGGGGGGCGTCTCGGTGGGTGTGAGCTTTTCACCGTCCATAATCAGAGGACGGTGAATCCTCACGTAACGATTCCGGTAAACCCGGGATTCGCCATGATAATTCACAATATTCTGATATGGATTGGGGACCTTGGTGATTTTGTAAGGTCCGACGTACCTGGGGCCCAGCTTGTTAGATATTGGTAATTTGGCTACCATCACTTGGTCGCCCACAGCGTAAGGGTTCTGAGGAGGTGTTATGGAGGGTTAAGGGGGGATATGTCTTTTTCTAACCCCCCTTCTTCCTCATGTTTAGCCCCATTAGTTTGGCAATATTAAGACCTTTCACCCCATTTTTGTGTCAATATTCGGAGGTTTGACGACCTCCACCTTAACTAAATAAGGAAAACCTCTTATTTGGTAGCAGTCTCCGAGTATCCAACGTAGGGCTTTAACCCTTTCACGCACATATGATGCAGAGGATGCCAGATTAGCAATAAGAAATAGAGTTTTCTCTCTTATAATTACCTCTCCAAAATTAGTTTTCTGCCCACAGTTAACTCAAAGACAACTGCAGAGGTTGAAGTAACTAAACTAAAGGTTTCTAAATACCCCTGATGGCAACAAAGGCTTTAAAGTATCCCTAATAGGCTCAAAATTGTGTCATATATCGGAGAGGGTTAAGATCTCAGGCGCTACCAAAGCATTCCTTTGTTTTGAATGCTAGTGGGATGTTTTGAAAGGCTTTTCGTAGGCCTTGGCTCATATGAGGACGCTCACCCTCGTAGGGTTCAGACTCATATGAGGACGCCCGCCACTCTTGGGTTAATATGCACCATACAGTTACGCTCTTTTTCTCTATGAACTAAATGTTTATTTGTGTCTTTTCTTGGGCCTCTACTTTTGCTAAGGCGTGGGTTTTGTAGTTTATTGGATGTCTGCCTCCAATGTGGGACTCAAGCCCTACGTTGGAAACATAGAGACTGCTACTAAATTGGGAGGTTTGACGACATCCCTCTTAACCACATAAGGAAAACCTCTTATTTGGTAGCAGTCTCAGAGTATCCAACATCAGAGTATCCCGCCCTCACACCGATCCCCTGCCCATCCAATTTGACTGATTACTTGATACCTAGATGGTGTCGTCTTGGAGTGTGTACGTGTCTAGTAGTGAATTGAGGTGCAACTCTAGAGATTATTAGGACTTCGCGCTAGTACCGATAAATCGGCTTGCTCTGGTAGCGCCTGAGATCTTGAAGCCCTACGTTGAATGCTCCGAGACTGCTACCAAATAAGAGGTTTTCCTTATTTGGTTAAGAGGGAGGTCGTCAAACCTCCCAATATTGCCAAACTAATGGGGCGAATGTCTTAATATCTCAAAACTAATGGGGCTAAACGTGAGGGAGAAAGGGAGTTAGAAAAACGACATATCCCTCCTTAACCCTCCATGCTTAGGTTCAAGCCTCTGGGGAGATTGTAGACACCAATCGAGCAGGGCAATACCCAGGGCAAGCCTCATAGGCATTTGATAAGGAGTTACTGGAACTCCTGTTTCATTTGTCAGGCTTCCCTTACTGTTTCTGTTTGTGTCTCACCTACACAGAGTATAAAATCCAGCTAACTCCCACAAACATTTCCTGCTCTTATTAATTTCACTACATTAACCCCTTCTATACCGGGGACGTTTTTTTTGTTTTTAATTATAGCTATACTTTGACAATTATTTTCAGCTTAAATAGGGCCTCCAGAAATCATCAGGCTTCGAATGATCTCACTTAACCCTTTTTACTACCACAGATCCTTCTTAAACGGCATACAATCGTCTAATTAAAGCTAGAATAAAATTCAGAAGACATCGCTGGTACAGAAGGTGTTAAACAATCACACCACACTTCTTTCTAACACACACTCACTCACACTCACACACACACACACACACACACACACACACACACACACACACAAGCGTTCAAAATAGCAACTATCACTCTTTCAAGTTTGAGGTAGACACTTGTTACAGGCAACTTTGGCTTTTGTCTCATTCATTCACATAGAAAAATAAATATAAAACATAAACGTGATGGTGTTATTTCCCAAATATGTTGTTGGTATGTGTTGGATCTACTGCACCTCATTGTCTCTATAAGTCTCTTTATTTTCAGCTGAAGGTAAACTATATCCTTTAGCAGCTGATTTATCGATAAGGTACCGGTCTCTCTCTCTCTCTCTCTCTCTTCTCTCTCTCTCTCTCTCTCTCTCTCTCTCTCTCTCTCTCTCTCTCTCTCTCTCTAAAGTAAAAAGACCTTAGAGTTACAAATTGCGAATCAAAGTAAAACAAACCCGAAAGAATTCTATAGTTATATCAGAAAGAAAAAAGTAGTTACTTCAACTGTTGGACCGTTAGTCGATGGAAATGGAGAATACACCAAAGACGAAGTACAAATGAGTAATGCCCTCAATACCTTCTTTGCATCAGTTTTTACAACAGAAGACCTCAGTGATATCCCTACACCATCGCCGATTCAGATTGATAATTCAGATGTTCTAAGCAATATCACCGTTACAGAGAGAGAAGTATTGAATTATTTAGATAAACTCAAGGTAAATAAAACGCCAGGACCTGATACAATCTCGCCTAGAGTTCTAAAGGAAGCTAAGGATGAGCTCTCCAAACCACTGACATTACTATTCAATAAATCCTTGCAGTCTGGAACTATGCCTGATCAGTGGAAGCTAGCCAATGTAACTCCGATATTCAAAAAAGGCAGCAAATCCCTACCCAGTAACTATCGTCCAATTAGCTTAACCTCAGTTGTATGTCAAATGCTAGAAACGGTCATACGAGACAGACTCGTAAATCACTTAGAGGAAAATAACATACTTAAAGATACTCAACACGGCTTTCGTAAAAAACGTTCCTGTTTAACAAACCTCTTAGACTTCTTGCACGATATCCTCAACCTCTACGATGAGAGTAAAGCTGTAGATATTATATACCTTGATTTTCAAAAGGCCTTTGACAAAGTTCCTCACAAACGTTTACTGCTAAAACTAAAAGCGCATGGAATACAAATCAGTGTGTTGAAATGGAGAGAAAATTGGCTCAGCAACAGAAAGCAAAGGGTAGTCATAAACGGTAAGGCATCTAAATGGACCAATGTAAGTTGCGGGGTACCCCAGGGATCGGTACTAGGACCAATTATCTTTCTAATTTACATCAACGACATAGATGAGGGTCTCACCTGTACAATCTCAAAATTTGCTGACAATACAAAAATTGCAAATAGCGTACTCTCAAAAGAACAAGTTGACGATATGCAACACAATCTAGATAAATTGTCATGTTGGGCCCAAATTTGGCAAATGAGTTTCAAAGCGGATAAATGTAAAGTACTACATGTCGGATACCTAAATGAGAAAGCAAACTATTCGATGAATGGCACTCAGCTTAAGAATGTAAACAGAGAAACCGATCTGGGAGTAACAATATCGAGTAACCTAAAACCGAGTCAACAATGTTCAGAAGTTGTTAAGAAGGCAAACAAAATAATTGGCTTTATAGGCAGGTCATTTGAGCATCAATCCAAAGAACTTTTCCTAACCCTTTACAATTCCTTAGTCCGCCCTCTTCTGGAATACTGCGTTCAATCCTGGTGCCCTTATTACCAAAAAGATATAAACAAGCTAGAACGAGTTCAACGTAGAGTTACCAAAATTATACCTAGCCTAAAGAACAAACCATACGAAGAGCGTCTTAGAGAATTAAATCTATTTCCTTTAACCCAGCGCAGATTAAGAGGTGACTTAATTCAAGTGTTCAAAATCATCAAAGGCATCGACAATATGAACTGTAGTAAGTACTTCACTATCGACCAATCTAATTACACGCGGGGAAACGGTTGCAAAATTATTGGTAAATCTTTTAACTCGCACGAATCTAAGAATTTCTTCTTCAATCGAGTTGTCAACTTGTGGAATGGGCTTCCCCGAAACGTTATAGACTGCATCACCGTTGATTCATTTAAACTCCGCCTAGACAAATATCTCTCATCAAACCCGCGACTGAATGCGTTTGTAAATGAATAACTTTATTTTATCCCCCCCTCAGTTACTAACCCATCTGTCCTCTACTAACTTCCTAATCCTGTAAATCCTAATTACAGTAACCTAATTTAGAATTTTGGCTCATGTTTCCCTAAATTGCAAACCCCAACAAGCATAATTTTGGAAAACCTGAGCCAATTTTTGGCAAAACTTGGATCGTATTTTGAGAATCGAAAAAAACTAACGAAATGTCGGAAATCGGCTCATGATTTCCCTAATTGCAAAGCCATATAACCAGATTTATCGAAAACGTAGCACTTATTTAAATCATAAATATCCAGTAACATAGACCTAGTACATTGGATACAAGCCTAATAATCCACACCTAACGTCTACAATGTGTCCGTAGTACCTAGTAGGCCTACGTGGGATACAACACAAACCCTTACCGGTGCCATGGCGGTTGGGCCGCCACCCATTTAGTATTCGGGCGTATCTGTAAATACTACCGCAACTACGAATCTTGTTTCTGAGACCTAGTATATTAACCTAACCAAACAACCCAACCTAACCTAACCTAGACCCAGTACGTGGGATACTAAACTAGCCCTTGCATGCCAGCTACAGCGGATTCATAGTACTCAGTACGTGAGATACTAAACTAGCCCTTGCATGCCAGGTACAGCGGATTCATATTACTCAGTATGTGGAATACTAAACTAGACCTTGCATGCCAGCTACAGCGGATTCATAGTACTCAGTACGTGAGATACTAAACTAGCCCTTGCATGCCAGGTACAGCGGATTCATAGTACCCAGTACGTGGGATACTAAACTAGCCCTTGCATGCCAGGTACAGCGGATTCATATTACTCAGTATGTGGAATACTAAACTAGCCCTTGCATGCCAGGTACAGCGGATTCATAGTACTCAGTACGTGGTATTTATTACCAATTAATTTCCGGAAGTTTAAACCTATGCGAAAAAATCTTACCTCTCACACGTCACATCAGTAGGTAAGCACCCATGTTCTGTAAATACTTTCAGGGCAGCAGTATTATTTCTTGTAGTTTCTACAATAACACAGTGCAGAGGCGAACATCCTGGACCTTTACAGTCTACCGGCATGACTCGACTGGCAATTATCAGGTAAATCAAGGTGGGTATCTGTGATTGGCCGATTGCAATGACGTAATCAACATATTACACCCGAGTGATTGGCTCCCGAGGGTATGCGTGACGTAGCATATGCGTTATAATGACGTCTTCACAACAACAAAAATAGGAACCCAGTAGTGTCTCGTGACGTGATGTGCAAAGCTGTGGAAACGAACACCTGTAGTTTCGACAGAGTGAAGTTAGTGAATGAAGCAGGTGGAGTTAGTGTTTAGTAAAAAGCTGGTGGACAGACCTCGGGAGACAGGTGAAAATGGCGTGTGTACGAATCGGTGCCGTCTATAGGAAGGTATTGACAACCATGTTACGAAAAATTCCATTTTAGTACCATATATTTTTATTAGGTTTTGCCGAGGGTTGAAACTAATTTATTATGATGCTTAGTGCATATAAATTCCATATCTGTCTTCAAATATGTCAAAATAATTGGTGACAAATAAATGGAGTTATACTGAAGTTACTGTGAGACACTTAATATGTTGAAGGGGGAGCTCTGCCCCCTCTAAACACCCGTCACTTATGTCATCATAATCTGTTGTACTCCATAGGGGGTCCAATTTAGGAGAAAGTGAAATAACAGACGAAATTAGGCCTCAAATTACAATAACATAGCGGGCCGCCGTTTATGGGAGAGTTTTTACACATAATTTTCAATGTTAATTTTCTCCCTTAATCGATTTTTCAAAATTATCAAACTTACATAAAAATGAAGTACAGTTTATAGGGATTCCAACATGCATTTCAAAATTTTCATGAAAATAGGTGGGTGGTTTGCTTAATATATACCCCGAAATTCGTGTAACCCACGTTGCATGTATAGCTGACTCGTTTTGAGAATACAATTACATATTGTATTAATAAATTCCTAATAAATACTTAATGTTGGCCATTGTAGGAGTGTGCAAAGATGATTTAGCTATAATTCTCTCCCTCCGCCGCCAGGTTTACTTCCTTCACTCTCAATAACTGACTATTGTCCCTCAAAACCCAAGGTGTCCCACAAACTACAAAATGGGATCACATACCTTTATAATCCACATAATCTCACCAGTCATGGAAATATAGTTTGAAAAGCACTACTTAGATCAATCCTTATTAAAAAACACAATTAATTAAGGGAAAGGTTCTTTCCTCTCACTAAAACATTACGCTTTCCATAATGCAGTTGGGTCTGAGTACATGATTAGATTGATATTCAAAATTCGAAAATGGATATTAATCGTGATCGTGTACCCAACCTTTAACTGTATTGGTGTGTAATGGTTTAGGTGTTTATGTTCTGGGTGTGGTGTCCCGAGTTCGAATCCCGGGAGGACCATATGCTTTCTTTAGTTTATTCAAGTACATTGGGGTTTGTAATTGATGATTAATGTTAAGAACGGGATGTTACTTATTTCTATAGGTTCTGGAACTTGTATAGCGAGGCCAGTCCTTGGTGATCTTGGCCCCATTCAATGTTCTTTTCTCTCACTAAAACATTACGCTTTCCATAATGCAGTTGGTTCTGAGTGAATGATTAGATTGATATCCAAAATTCGAAAATTTATATTAGTCGTGATCGTGTATTCAACCTATAACGGTGTTGGTGGTGTAATGGTTTAGGTGCTTATATGTTCTGGGTGTGGTGTCCCGAGTTGGAACCATATGCTTTCATTAGTTTATTCAAGTACATAGGGGTTTGTAATTGATGATTATTGTTAAGAACGGGGTGTTACTTATTGTATACTGTGCCGGTGTCAGTCTAAAATTGCCCCCAAATAATATTGGTTCCCTCTACCGCGCGAAAAATAGTGAATGTTTGTGCATAATTAATGTGGTTGCTGTCTAATTAATTATGTCCATCCTATGCAGGCATAGTTTAATGGGGGGGATGGGCCATTTTTCTGGTCCCCCTTCTTCCTCATGCTTATCCCCATTAGTTTTGAGATCTTAAGACGTTTGCCCCATTAGTTTGTCGAGTTTAACCCTTAACTAGCGGTGCGCAACTTATGTCGAGTGAAATAAATATGGACTATGTGGCGGTGCACAACTTATGTCGACCGCCATTTTCAGCACGTAATGTTGCTGAGAGAGAGAGCTGAGCAGTGGGAGGAGTGTAGCAACCCTATGACCGTCCCCCACCACCGCGGTGGACCAACTGAACTGTATTCTAACTTCCTCCCCCTCTTCTCACTCGCTACACAGGGAATTATGTAGGGAAATTACCTAATTACAGTGTTTTTGCACTCGTGTTGCACGATCGTTGCAAGAGAACCAGTGGTCGTACAAGGATGGTTCGGGTGTCATTGAAAAGCTCTGTTTACGGCCTTTCAGGGATAGATACTTGTTTTACGCTCTGGGTCTTATTTAGGCATGAAAATGATCACGTAAACAACCCTATTTAGGGTAAAAAAAAAACGCTGGGCGCTACGGTCAAATAGACCACCTAGCCCGCTAATTAAGGGTTAGGACCTTTCGACACATTCTTTGTCAATATTTAGACTTTTCGTGCCCTTTAGGTGTCAATATTTTTTCTGACGAGCGATAGCGAGCCTGTAATTGTGGAAGAACCGGCCTTCGGCCGTGACAATGTTCTATCGAAAAATGTACACGTTAATCTAGTAGGGGGATTTAATGGATGTTTGTTTTTAAGTTTGATGAAGGTCTAGGGAGGAAACTAAAAAATCGATGAATATATAAATGAATAGACCCCCCCCAAAATAACCACTGTCCCCTAAATAAGCCAGATCGGTTAACCCTTTTGGCACAGTAATATTCGTCTTTCTCTGGTTACCACTAGACGATTTTCTTCAGCTTTTGATGTACTTTAGGACTCAAAGGGGTAAATACTATCTCAATCAACCATCTGAATAACACAGGACTTTCTTAAGCTACATCAAATCGTCTAATGTTAGCCTGAATGAAAGGTAAAAAGGCATCATCGTAAAGACGGGATTAACATAAATATAATTATTCTTACCGGGACAACTGTGATATAATGTCTTCCTTAAGGGGAGATAGACCGTTTTCTAGACTTTCTTTTCCCTCATGATTAGCCCCACTAGTTTTGAGATTTCAAGACGTTCGGCCCATTAGTTTGGTAATTTTAACGCCTTTAGCTCCATTTCGTTGTCAATATTAAGACCTATCGTGCCACTTAGGCGTCGATTTTTTCCTGGCGAGAGCTAGCGATCAGCCTGTAATTATAAGACGAACCGGCCTTCGGCCGGGACATTTTTCTACCGAACAATGACAAATTAATCTTGAGAGGGTGTCTAGGGGGTGTTTTTCTAAGTTTGATAGAGGTCTAGCGAGGACACTAAAAAATATATGAATACATGAATGAATAGACCAAAACAACAGCCACTAGCCCATTAATGTTGGTAGTAGACATAACCTATTCAATATGTCTACCCCCCCCCCCCTCCCCAAAGGAAAATTAAATCAAATATTAAGGATGAACGCAATAAGCCTTTTCTATATATTTTCGTAATAATTTCACACCAGAAATTCTTTAGGGGAGCCCACCTCGCTTTTTTCTCTCTTTCTCTCCCTCTCTCTTTGGCTTGTATTCATTCGGACCCATTCAGCCTACTGTTTTATGACGCTTACCCCTATCCAGGTGTCAATATTTTCCTGGCGAGCTTTAGCGAGCCAGCATATTTATATTTTTGTTTTGACAAGCTAAATTTGTACATTTTTCGATTGAAAAATCTCTCCAGCGAAGCAGGATTTCTCCATACAATGCTGACTCGCTATCGCTCGCCAGGACGATATCGACACCTGGATGGGGATAAACACCTTAAAACAGTTGGCTGAATGGGGCCGAATGGATACAAGCCAGGGAAAGAGAGAAAAGGAGAGAAAGGTAAAGCAAGCCGGTGACCCCCCTTAATGGTCAAAGGTGGACCTCAAAGGCTAAGGGACAGTGGTTATTTTTTAGTCTATTTTGTTATATATTAATTTATCTTTTAGTTTCCTCGTTAGACCTTCATCAAGCTAAACAAACACTTTCTAGACCCCCTTTCAAGATATGTTTGTACATTTTTCGATAGAGAAATGTACCAGCCGGATTCTCTTAAAATTACAAGCTCGCTATCGCTCGCCAGGACAAAATTGACACCTAAATGGTACGAAAGGTCTTGATATTGATATAGAAATGGGACGAAAGGTTTTGAAATCGACACATTATTGGGGCAAAAATCTTTGAAAACTAATGGGGCTAAACATGAGAGAGGAAGGGGTCCAGCAAACGGCCTATCTCCCATTAATGTCATAGGGCTGGCTAGGCAGTTTATATAATGTGAAACTCTGCACTTCTACTCTATTAACCCTTTGAAGATACGAGGACGCGTTTCTGGCTTTTATTCCGGCTATTACTAGACGAATTTATTCAGCTTAGGAAGGAAATGGGGCAAAATGTCTTAAAATCGCCAAACTGATGAGGCGAACGTCATAAATTGTCAAAAGTAATGGGGCTAAATATGTGGGAGGAGGAGGAGATTCAGCCCCCCCCCCCCTGCCCCCCCTCCTTAAATCGCTTCCCTAAACATCGCCATTTTAGTCCCTCCTCTGAACGCGACACGTAATCACTTGTCCCGTTAAGGGGAGATGGGTCGTTTTTATGGTCCCCCTTCTTCCTCATGTTTAGCCCCATTAGCTTTCAGATGTTATGACTCATTGGTATAACGATTATAAGACCTTTTTGCCCCATTTCTTTGTCAATATTAAAACTTTTCGTGTTAATTAGGTGTCGATTATTGCCTGGCGAGCGAAAGCGAGCCTGTTTTTTAAGGGGAACCGACCTCAGCCTGGACATTTTTCTATTGAAAAATGTACAAATTTGTCTTGAAAGAGAGTTATTTTTAAGCTTGATGGAGGTCTAGGGAGGATTTTTTTTTAAATGATAAAAAATATATATATAATTGAGCAAATAAATACGCCCATCCCCCCATAATGTCTGCTCTCAAACTTCTCAAAGCCCCTCCTAATTAATGGACCCCCCCAAGCTGTTTCATCATTTGTCCGCGTCCGAGTGGTAAACCAGGGAATAATAATAATAATAATAATAATAATAATAATAATAATAATGGTGTTGTATTGAAGAGCTGTGTTTAGGAAGGGAATAAACGTCTTTAAACAGTAGGCTGAATGGGGCCGAATGGATACAACCCAGAGAGAGGGGGGAGAGAGAAAGGAAGTAAAACGAGGTCGGCCCCCTTAAACACCAATGAATATATATATCCAACACAGGAGGGGGGGGGGGGGGGGGGTCCTTATGTTTGTTTATTTTTGAAACATGTCTCCGGCGAAGCCGGACATTGCCAATCTCTGAATTAAGGGGAGATGGGTCATTTATCTGGTCCCCTTTCTTCCTCATGGTTAACCCCATTAGTTTTCATATTTTATGACGTTCGGCCCATTAGTTTGGCGATTTTAAGATAAATTTGTACATTTTCGACGAGTTGGGTTGGGTATGAAGGAGGATCTGCTTGGTGTGGGCCAATCGGCGCTCTGCAGACCGTAATCTTGTGTCGATCTCTGACCGTTTTGGTGAGGTCAGTCCTCAAGGCATTAGTGAGTTGGGTCTATAATTAGGCCTTGTAATTAGGGTTGGGTGTAACAGGGATCTGCCTTGTGTGGGCCGATCGGCTTTCTGCAGACTCCCATTTTCTTATGTTCTTAAGTTTGTGCCATGAAATATATGCAAAAAGTTTTCGGATAATCTCGCCGAGGTATTCGCCGAACCATCGCTTAATTCGCCGAAGACGTCGCAGAACATACGCCGAGGATTCGTTCATCCTTCGCATTATTTCCTAATATTTTATTCAAATGTGACAGTTCTCGCCGTGGTCATTGGCGAACCATCGCTCAATTTGCCGATGACGTCGCATAATGTCGCCGATTACGTCTTACTCATCGGCGACATCGTCGCCGAGTGTAAACCTGTCAACGATTTTTAACGGTCAAAATCGTTGACGTCGTACAAATTGACAAGACTACGTCCTCGGCGACGAAAATCGTATGAAATCGCATCAGTGGGAAAGGGGCATTAATGCCCCTTTCATACATGTGCGACTTCATACGATTTTCACCGGCGACACCCATATTCGTGACATGTCGGACAATAAACGTATACCCTCGCATCATAATCTCATGCATCGCCCGGCCTCGCGTGCACCCTCGTGGGGCGTCGCCAATGTTCGGTTTGTTTGAAATTTGGGACGAGGACTCACGAGGGTTCGTTGCCCTCGCAAGCCTCATCGATCATTGCAGAATAATCCGCGAGGCCCTCGGGGATCATCGACGACATCGGCGAGACATCGCGGAGGGTTTCTCACCAAAAAAAACTTTGCAACGCTGCATGGCAGCTCGCCGATACCCTCAGATGGTCTGAGAACATCGACGATGCACAAGATTCATCGGCGGTTTCCTCGTCGATTAATCGCCGCCGTGCGGATTAATACTCGCCGAGGCTGTACCCGCCAGGGGTAAACTCTGCACGAGGCAGCAGAAGGCATGCGAAGGGCCTTGCGACGACGTCGCGGAATGCTCAAGACACACCTGCCAAGGCCAAAGAGCACCTTCGTGGTGGGTAAAAAAAAATGATTAGGCCTATAGTGAACCTGTCAACCCTTTTCTCTATGCACCCTCTCGTGGGGGGGGGGGGTTCACCTGTGTTTTTTTTCTCTTGCTCTCCTTTTCTCTCTTTCTCTCCTTTTCTCTCTTTCTCTGGTTTGTATCCATTCAGCCCCATTCAGCCAACTGGTTTAAGACGTTTATCCCCATCCCAGTATCGATATCTTCCTGGCAAGCGATACCGAACCAGCATTATATCCCCCTGAGTGCCAGGTACGTATATATACGGACTAGGGTCTTGTCACTCCCAGTGCCAGGTCCGTATATATACGGTTCGCCGAAAAAAAATCGTAGCAGCGAAACGTCTACACCTATGGCTTTCATATTTCTACCACATGTACAGTACCTTACCCTTCTGGCTTCTTGCCACCACCAACACGACCCCCTCCCCCCACCCACTCGCTGACTATCGGTCGCCTCACAAGGAAAACAAAAAAGAAAATCTGTGGCGGCGAAACGACTGCACCAATCGGTTCCATATTTGTGTGACAAGTCCCTTACCCTTCTGCCTTCCCCCCACCACACCCCCAACCGCCTCCCACAACCCACTTCCAGCGTATCCGTACGAAGAAAAGGAAAAAAAGGAAAATCCGTGGTGGCGAAACTACCTCACCAATCGGCTTCATATTTGTAACACGAGTCAATTACGCTTCTACCTTCCCCCCCACCATCTAATGGAGAAAACTAAAAAAGGCGAGGTGGGCTCAATTTTTAAGCCTTAACGCAAACATTGAACCCCACCTCGCTGTATTTTGTTTTATCTCCTCTCCCTCTCTCCTCGTTTTTGTTTTTCTATTTCTCTCCCTCTCTCTTTGCCTTGTATCCGTTCGGCCCCGTTCAGCCTACTGTTTTAAGACGTTTACCCCCATCCAGGTTTCAATATTTTCCTGGTGAGCGGTAGCGAGCCAACGTATATATTTTTTGTTTTGAGAGCAAGCTAAATTTATACATTATTTGATAGAAAATTTCTCCGGTAAAGCCGGACATTGCCAATCTCCGAATTGGAGAGACGGGTCGTTTATCTGGTCCCCTTTCTTCCTCATGGTTAACCCCATTAGTTTTCATATTTTATGACGTTCGGCCCATTAGTTTGGCGATTTTAAGATAAATTTGTACATTTTCGACGAGTTGGGTTGGGTATGAGGGGGGATCTGCTTGGTGTGGGCCAATCGGCGCTCGGCAGACCCCGTAATCTTGTGTCGATCTCTGACCGTTTTGGTGAGGTCAGTCCTCAAGGCATTAGTGATTTGGGTCTATAATTAGGCCTTGTAATTGGGGTTGGGTGTGACAGGGATCTGCCTTGTGTGGGCCTATCGGCTTTCTGCAGACTCCCGTTTTCTGATGTTCTTATGTTTTTGCCATGAAATATATGCAAAAAGTTTTCGGATAATCTCGCCGAGGTATTCGCCGAACCATCGCTGAATTCGCCGAAGACGGACGTCGCAGAACATACGCCGAGGAATCGTTCATCCTTCGCATTATTTCGCAATATTTTATTCAAATGTGACAGTTCTCGCCGTGGTCATGCGAACTATTGCTCAATTTGCCGATGAGATGACCGAGCATAATGTCGCCGATTACGTCTTACCCATCGGCGACGTCTATGCTCGTCGATTCGTCTTACTCATCGGTGACGTCGTCGCCGGGTGTAAACTTGTCAACGGATTTTAAGGTCCAAATCGTAGACTTCGCACACATTCCTTGCGAATTGTCTCGGCGACGAAAATCGTATGAAGTCGCACATGTGTGAAAGGGGCATAAGTTGACATATGCCCCCCCCCCCCCCCCGATTTCATTGTACCCACACTAATGCACACACACACACACACTATCTCTCTCGCTCTCTCTCTCTCACACACACACATTTATTATCTCGCACATACACACACGCACATATAGGCGTGCACGAAGCACTCACACACATGCAGACGTGAACGCCCCAAAACAAATATACGGTACCCCTACAAACCAAAATTGGAAAGAATATGTTTGCTGCAAACACTTCAAAAGGGTTTAAGGGGACATGGGCCGGTTTTCTGGACAACTTTCTCCCTCGTGTTTAGCCCCATTAGTTTTGAGATTTTGAAACATTTGGCCCATTATTTTGACGATTTTAGCACCTTTCGCCCTATTTCGTAGTCAATATTTAGACCTTTCGAGCTATTTAGGTGTCGATTTTTTCCCTGGCGAACGATAGTCAGCCTGTAATGTTGGAAGAACCGGCCTTCGGCCGGAACATTTTTCTACTGAAAAATGTACAACTTAATCTAGAAAGGGGATCTAATGGATATTTTTTTAAATGTGATGGGAGGTCTAGGGAGGAAACTAGAAAAATTATGAATACATGCAAAAATCGGCCAAAAAGTGAACCATCCCCCCTTAAACTACTATATTTAGCTTTTGTTACGGCTAGATCGGCAATACATATTCGGGATTCTTGATCGTAGGACAGAAATGGCTTATGTGACAACGACACGCTCGATTCCAGTCCCAAATACTATATGCTCCAGACAACAAAAGCACCAACGCCCTACAGAGTTATCGTCTATGGTAACGAGGTACCTTAACTCGGCGAAAGTGTACAACAGGGGTAGGCTATGAGGCTAAACTCCCTCAGACATTTATAGGTTACGTTATTACTAAAGAAATGCAATACTCAAGAAACTACGTTAATATTAAGCCTCTACTAATGTAGAATAGAAGCAGGCTAAAGGTATGACAGTGAAATGCTAAATGACAAATGTACACGCCTACTTGAAAGCGCGTGCACTAGAATAACTGTCCCCCTACTAACATGCACTAGCATGTAGCATACAAGATGTTCATGATCCAGTAGATACCTAATAATACACATGGAAGGAACATAAATAGTAGTCACTTATTATAAGAATGAATCTATACTTGGAATAACTAAAAGGTTGCAGGCAACAGTACTGCGCCGGTAGCCTACTACCGCATAGGCTACTTCGCTTCTCTCACTCTGTCTCCCCTCTGAGTCCGTATGCGCCCTACGCAACAGAACTCCGGACACAGCAGCAAAACGACAGTGCAGTTAATTGATACATGAAAGTATTAATAGTGTTGTCTTGTGTGTGAGTAATGTGTATTGTAAAGTGTTACATACATAAACTTAAAGAGAGCTGCAATGCATAGTAAAATAAAGATATCACCCACTCATCATCCCCATGTGTTCTAGCTAGCAGGCCAAGTCACAGGAACAACGAGTCCCAGCACCGAAAGCGAGAACCCAGGAAAAGACTGCAGAGAACACAAGGACAGATAAATTACGTTACTCTACTATACCGGCACTACGAGCGAGCTGTAGTCTCTGGTACTGCACTCGCTCCTGGCTCGGTAGGCAAATCAAGGCTAAGTCCTCGCCCCTCTACAGACAACTCCTGGGCATGGTCGGGCTCTTACACATGGCACTAGTCTAGTCACAAATTGGATGATAAGCTGGGCATATAACTCGTGAACATGTAGAACGTTCACCAACTATCCTCATCAAGAAGATCGCTGTTCACATTAACCCCTTAAATCTAATACATGTAAATATATGCTTGTCCTAAGAGTAATACGAGAGGTGAGTGCTGAAACTCCTTTAGGACCTCAAGGGAAGGTTATGCATTTAAATAGAGAGAAGAATGAAATGAGAGTAATGTCGTCAGAGAGAAAGAGTGCAACCGTGAGAAATTGGGAGAGAGGGCAAGGGATGTTAGAATCTCAAAGGTTCTAGGCAACCTGGTCATAGAGCACACAGCGAGCCTCCAGGCAATGTGCTGTACGACAACATGGGCAGCCCAGGCAGCATAGGCAGGCGGCAATGTACTACCAACCCTGTCGCACCTAGCTATAAGCGCAGGGCTGCCAACCGGTCCATACGTCTGGCAACCACCCCCCCGGCAGCGTGGCGCACCGCTACCCTCTCGCTCTGAAGTCCAACTCACTCTCTCTCTCTGAATTCCCATTGTCTTATCTATCAACTTCTCTATTGATACTACATATTAAATGGAAGGTCTCGACATGGCTTAAAACAAAACCCACCACTGGTTAGCACATGACGAGACCTTTGCAGAGATACAAAGAACATAGTTATACGTTGTCACACTCAATATAAGCAGCCAGCACGGTACACGGTACCGCACCGTGGCGGTACAGTGGAGTACCAAGGAGTACAATCAGGTTGCGTTGCTACGCACTGGGTGCGTCACAGCCCCCCCAAGATTTTAGATAATCGACCTTAGAAGCATTATCAAAATCTGACAGGCAACCAACCGACCTGCTACCCTTAGCTGCCACTAATTGCAAAAGGTGCACAACAACTGAAGTGTGAATTATACATAAAACACAATATCGCATGCATCATGCTACAACAATAAAGACTTACAAAACTAAAAAAAAAATTCTCGTTTATTTTATTGTTTTATAATCTTTTTGGACGGCGTTATGATAGCCTAATTTTACTCCTGCTCAACCCACACACCGTGCACGACTATCCTGGATCATCAACCCTTGATAGACAATCTGCTATCACGTTCTCACTCCCGGCAATATGCTGAATGTTGAGATTATACTCTTGGAGCATTAGGGACCACCTGGTCAACCGCATATTCCGATTGTGAAACTGATTTAGGAATTTCAAGGGATGATGGTCCGTATAAATCGTCACTACCGGGCCGTAGGCTGGAACATAAACTTCGAAATGTTTGAGCGACAAAACGATAGCAAGAAGCTCCTTCTCTATAGTCGAGTAATTCCTTTGTGCCGAATTAAACTTGCGAGAAAAGAAGCTCACTGGGTGTTCCAAGCCCTCGGAATCAGTCTGCAGTAACACTGCCCCGGCACCCACACCGCTGGCATCAGTCGCCAGCTGAAAACTCCTGGAGAAGTCTGGGGCTCTCAAAATCGGATGTGTACACAGCAGGTGCTTGACTAGGTCGAAAGCCCTCTGACACTCCGCAGCCCAACAGAACTTCACTGACTTCGACAGTAGATCAGTTAACGGTGCTAAGACAGTAGAGTATCCCCGGATGAAGCGCCAATAATAGCCTATCATACCTAGGAACCGCATGACCTGGCGCTTAGTGGTGGGCCTGGGAAACATATTGATAGCCTGTATCTTGCTCAGGGGGGGGCACACCCGGCCTAACCCGACCACGAAGCCAAGATACTGCACAGTAGCCTTTACAAACTCGCACTTCCTCAGGTTCACCACCAGCCCAGCATCGTGCAACTTCCCAAACAGGGTCTCTAAGTGCCTTAGGTGATTTTCAAAATTGTCATCATACACTATCACGTCATCAAGGTAGACCGTGCAGTTAGGGATTTCGTCACAAATATCGTTCATCAGGTTCTGAAACGTGGCAGGTGCGTTCTTAAGCCCATAAGGCATTACGTTACATTGGTAGGTCTTGCCATCTACCACAAAACCACAAACTTGCTTAGCTCGGTCCGACAGGGGTACTTGCCAGTAGCCTTTTACAAGATCAATTTTAGTAAGGTACTTTGCATTCCCTATCTTGTCCACGCTGTCGTCAACTCGAGGCAAAGGGTAAGGGTTGGTAGTGGTCAAGCCATTTAGCCTACGAAAATCTATGCAGAACCGCACCTTGCCGTCAGGTTTTGGCTGCAACGTGACGGGTGATGTCCACTTCACATAACCTTCAGTGATCATCCCTCTCTCAACCATGTACTTTAACTCCTCCCGTAAAGCTGGCAACTTTACCGGGGGCACACGGTAGGGCACTGACTTGAAGGGCACATTATCACCGACGTCCACGTCGTGCGTTACCTGAGTAGTGAGACCTGGGTGTTCGGCGAAAACAGAGGGGTATGACCTGAACAGGCCTAGGACAGCAGCACCCTGGTGCTCAGGCAGGTGACTTACAGCTTGCCTAGCCTCTTGTTCAGTATTCCCCGCCCACTGTTCCGCGGAAATGACACAGTCCCAGCTATCCTCCTTAGCAGCATGACTGTCCCCACCTCCTTCTCCACCCTGGCCGCTGCAGGCCAGCACAGGGACAGTGAGAGGCTCTGAGGGGCGTCTCACATACTCTTTCATGAGGTTAACATGACATAACTGATGTTTTTTTCTACGGTCAGGTGTTGCAACGAGATAATCAAGGTCGGACAGTTTCTTAGCCACCACATACGGCCCAATAAACTTGGCAGAAAGGGGGTGTCCAGGCAAAGGTAAAAGCAACATTACCTCCTGACCCACCGAAAACTCCCGAAGCTTCACCTTGGCGTCATACTGGTGCTTCATGACCGCCTGTGCATTAACCAAGTTATTACCTGCCGCTGCCATGCAACCTATAAGTCTCTCCCGGCTCTCAAGGATATATTTAAGTACAGACCCCGGCTTCTCTTCGCCCTCCCAGATCTCTTTCACCATACTTAAAGGTCCTCTCACATTATGGCCAAAGACTAGTTGATTTGGACTGAACCCCAGGCTCTCTCCTGGGACTTCACGTGCAGCGAACAGAACATACGGCAGACCCAAATCCCAATCAGTGTCATGTTCTGCACAGTAACAGCGTAGCATACTCTTCAGGGTCGAGTGCCACCGCTCCAAGACTCCCTGACTCTCGGGATGGTAGGCTGACGACACTACAGAACATATACCGTGCAACTGAAGGGTTTGCTTGAACAATTTGGATGTAAAATTGCTCCCCTGGTCTGACTGCACCTCACGTGGAAATCCATAACGGGAACAGAACAATAATAAGTTTTTAACAACTGCCTTTGCCGAGCCGTTTCTCATGGGGTATGCGTCCGGGTATCTCGTAGCCACATCCATGATTGTCAACAGGAATTTATTGCCACTACTAGTAGGCGGGAAAGGGCCAACCAAATCTACTACAACTTTGCTGAACGGAGGCCCGGTGACAGGTATGGGAAACAAAGGTGCCTTCGGGATTGTCTGGTTAGGCTTCCCCGTTGTCTGGCAGGTCGCACACCCAGCCACCCATGCACAGACATCAGCCTTGACCCCAGGCCACCAGAAAAACCTGCCCAATGCCGCCAATGTTTTTGTTACCCCCAAATGACCCGCCACCGGCACATCATGCGCCAGACACAATAAGGACTCTCTATACTTATTTGGAACAACCACCTGGTCTACTACCCTCGCACCGCCCTCCCACTTCGATTTGGGGTCTAGAAATCTGCGGTACAATATCCTGTTGAGCCTAAAGAAATCTCCCGGCTTCGCATCCCCATCTTCCTCCAACTCTATGGCACCATTGCTATAACGAGCTAGGCTAGCGTCTTGCAGCTGCTGCTCACTAATGTCCCTGGGCGTCAATGCATCAAGATGGTTTTGTAATAAGACATTACCCCGGCTAGTAGGCTCTACTGCCTTAGTGGCTCTCGCTACAGCTCTTGCCTCACGCGAAGTCTTACCCAACTCTGCCTTGTTACACACCATATCTGGGCCAGAGTCAACTCCCGTGTTTATTATAGGTCCAAGTACCGAATCACCGAGAAGTGCAGCAGAATCAATGTCCCTTTTCCTGCCCTTAGCAACCTTCTCCTGATCCTTCCTCCACTGTCCCCGAGGTTGAGTGCTAGGCTGTGCAGGAGCCGCAGAGCGAGATCGGGTTACCACACAGGCCATCTCATCCTGTTGGCACCTCCCAACCCATTCCCGATTCTCACCATCCACGTCGGCCGCCCTCTCGGCAACGACTAAGGGTGGAGTCCCGGAAGTGGGCACCGCAAAGTCGTTGCCGAGAAGAAGGCCGACGCCCTCAACTGGCAAACACTCAACGATCCCTACATCCAGCTCCCTGCACACCTCTCCCACTCTCAACTCCAACCTCACAAGTGGGTATGACCTCGTAGCATTTATACCCTGCACCACAACAACTCTGGCCGCATTTATCGGTTTCCCTGTGAAGTTCCTCAACAAAGTTTGCGAAGCCCCCGTATCCCTCAGCAAGTCAACCCTCCGTAGTTCACTCCCCCAGCTCACAAACCCGTGCCCCCGATGGCTACAGAAAGTGTCCCGGACAGGTGTCGAGCCTTCCGTACGCTTCTTTACCGCGTGTGCCTCAGCTGCTGACAACCTACCCCGGGCAGTTGCTGCAGCCTTCAGAGACACACCGATACTGTGAACCAATGACACCGGCTTAGCGGGAGTGTTACTAGGGCACTCACGTGAATAATGGCCTAGCTTCTGACATTTGTAACATTTCACATCCCCAATGGGCTTCTTCCCTTGTGCGGGCGAAGAAGGGGCCTGACCTTTAGTAAACGGGAGAGGCTTGTGTTTGTAGGTGTTATTAGGTGCAATGCATTTAGTGTGGTTATGTGTGTCATAGGATTTGTTATTATCGAAAACTCTGGTGGGTGGGGTATAGCGCCCCTTCTGCCCTGACTCAGCCCTCTGAGCGGCACCGCAACCACGAATCAATGATAATCTGAGGTCTGCCATCTTGGCAGCCTCCTCTACTGTCTTGGGACATTTTTCCTTAATGTTCAGCGTTAGATCGGTTCCAGTACATTTGTAAAACTGTTCCAGATAGAAAAGTTGCTTAATTTCCTCAGCCGACTCTGCGTGCTCGGACCGAAACCAGTTATTACATGCATCTGTTAAGTCCCGTGCGTGCTCCATAAAACTGACGTCGCTCTTCTTATTCACGCCACGGAACTTCAATCTATAAGTTTCGGGTTGCAGTTCGTAGGCCCGGAGCACAGCCTCCTTCACCAGTCCATACACGACACTCTCGTCCAGTGACAGTGCATCGTAGGCTTTCAACCCCTTACCCACTAGACGTGATGAAACTAATGCTGCCCATTTAACCTCCGGCCAGTCATACTCACGACACTTCTTTTCGAAACGAGCAAAAAACTCAGTCACTGCTGTCTCATCAAATGCGGGTACTAACTTAATTAAATGCGAAAGTGAGTCTGTAACCCAGTGCCCACCACAGAGATGACGCCCCGTGGTCTCTACTCTAGACTTCTCGACATCCATTTCAGCCTGGTACCTGGTTGCATCCTGATTGGCTTGGATTCTAGCAACCTCTATGCGTTCTATACTAGCCTGTTGTATCCGAGTCTCCTGCAGCTTAAACTTAGCTAGTTCTAGCTGAAATAACATCTCAGGAGACAGGCCTGGGGGGGGAGAGCACAAAATGGGGGATCCACACCGAGACGTGTTTACGGGTAAGCCAGCTTGCCCTTGAGAACCCTCCTGCTGCATCGTGCTAAGACTCGCTGGCTGAGGGCCCAGCTCAGGGGTAGAGTGGAATGGAGGCTTGGAGGGAACCCCCCAAGACCCCACTCCACCCACCGCCCCATCGCCATCACCCAACAAACATGCCACCAAATTCTTCTTGGGCCAACTGTCAGGACAGTCCCGCCCCAAAACCGTGGCTAAACAGCGAAGACCGTAACAATCAATAGCCTGCAGGCGCTGTTCGGTCAAAGGTGTCTGCAAAAATGCCCGGGCATCCCTCTCTCCACTTATAACACTCCCCTCCCTAAATATCTGTTGTACTTGCTGGTCACTAGGCTGTACCGTGTTATCCTCCCCCGTAAATGATGAGTCATTAGACATAGTGCTGGTTATACAATTGCTGTTCATAAAAAAAAAGAAGTGCTTATTACTAATTGCAGTCTCGACTCACAAAATGTTAAAGATGCTTGAATGACTCTACTCTAGACACCCCTAACGAAACAATCTGCAAGTCCACCAATACAATAATGACACAATAAAAATTCCTCCAATATGCAAGAAAATTCTAGCCAGCTCTACTAGGTAGCATAGAATAGTTCTCCAAAAAACATGTGATAGGATACTACTGAATCCTGGCAAGGTCGCCATTTTGTTACGGCTGGATCGGCAATACATATTCGGGATTCTTGATCGTAGGACAGAAATGGCTTATGTGACAACGACACGCTCGATTCCAGTCCCAAATACTATATGCTCCAGACAACAAAAGCACCAACGCCCTACAGAGTTATCGTCTATGGTAACGAGATACCTTAACTCGGCGAAAGTGTACAACAGGGGTAGGCTATGAGGCTAAACTCCCTCAGACATTTATAGGTTACGTTATTACTAAAGAAATGCAATACTCAAGAAACTACGTTAATATTAAGCCTCTAATAATGTAGAATAGAAGCAGGCTAAAGGTATGACAGTGAAATGCTAAATGACAAATGTACACGCCTACTTGAAAGCGCGTGCACTAGAATAACTGTCCCCTACTAACATGCACTAGCATGTAGCATACAAGATGTTCATGATCCAGTAGATACCTAATAATACACATGGAAGGAACATAAATAGTAGTCACTTATTATAACAATGAATCTATACTTGGAATAACTAAAAGGTTGCAGGCAACAGTACTGCGCCGGTAGCCTACTACCGCATAGGCTACTTCGCTTCTCTCACTCTGTCTCCCCTCTGAGTCCGTATGCGCCCTACGCAACAGAACTCCGGACACAGCAGCAAAACGACAGTGCAGTTAATTGATACATGAAAGTATTAATAGTGTTGTCTTGTGTGTGAGTAATGTGTATTGTAAAGTGTTACATACATATACTTAAAGAGAGCTGCAATGCATAGTAAAATAAAGATATCACCCACTCATCATCCCCATGTGTTCTAGCTAGCAGGCCAAGTCACAGGAACAACGAGTCCCAGCACCGAAAGCGAGAACCCAGGAAAAGACTGCAGAGAACACAAGGACAGATAAATTACGTTACTCTACTATACCGGCACTACGAGCGAGCTGTAGTCTCTGGTACTGCACTCGCTCCTGGCTCGGTAGGCAAATCAAGGCTAAGTCCTCGCCCCTCTACAGACAACTCCTGGGCATGGTCGGGCTCTTACACATGGCACTAGTCTAGTCACAAATTGGATGATGAGCTGGGCATATAACTCGTGAACATGTAGAACGTTCACCAACTATCCTCATCAAGAAGATCGCTGTTCACATTAACCCCTTAAATCTAATACATGTAAATATATGCTTGTCCTAAGAGTAATACGAGAGGTGAGTGCTGAAACTCCTTTAGGACCTCAAGGGAAGGTTATGCATTTAAATAGAGAGAAGAATGAAATGAGAGTAATGTCGTCAGAGAGAAAGAGTGCAACCGTGAGAAGTTGGGAGAGAGAGCAAGGGATGTTAGAATCTCAAAGGTTCTAGGCAACCTGATCATGGAACACACAGCGAGCCTCCATGCAATGTGCAGTACGACAACATGGGCAACCCAGGCAGCATAGGCAGGCGGCAATGGACTACCAACCCTGTCGCACCTAGCTATAAGCGCAAGGCTGCCAACCGGTCCATACGTCTGGCAACCACCACTCCGGCAGCGTGGCGCGTTGCTACCCTCTCGCTCTGAAGTCTAACTCACTCTCTCTCTCTGAATTCCTATTGTCTTATCTATCAACTTCTCTATTGATACTACATATTAAATGGAAGGTCTCGACATGGCTTAAAACAAAACCCACCACTGGTTAGCACATGACGAGACCTTTGCAGAGATACAAAGAACATAGTTATACGTTGTCACACTCAATATAAGCAGCCAGCACGGTACAACGGTACACGGTACCACACCGTGGCGGTACAGTGGAGTACCAAGGAGTACAATCAGGTTACGTTGCCACGCACTGGGTGCGTCACAAGATGTAGTTATATATTATAGAATTTGCGTGAATATCGGCAAGGACGAAAACTGTACTGTATTATATAATCGACCTATTACATCTAACAAAAACATTATATTGTGTGCATTGTGTCTGCTAATATAATACCATTTGGAGCCCCTTGCTGACTATAAGCTGACTTTCTGTAGTTTAATAAATTATTATAATATATCCATTTAACGAATAAGCAGGGTTTCGCGATAACTTAATACACAGGCGAACGATTTAGCAAAGTTGCAGTCCATTTTCTTCTTGTCTCATCAGTCATGCGTCTCGACAGGCAATTGTTTCTTCCACTTGTGTTTTGAGGAATTGTCTGGCATGGGGATAATATATAAGTGGTTCTGTGTTTGAATGTGTATATATGAGAGAGAGAGAGAGAGAGAGAGAGAGAGAGAGAGAGAGAGAGAGAGAGAGAGAGAGAGAGAGAGAGAGAGAGAGAGAGAGAGAGAGACCTACATAGATACACAGACCACACAGACCTCAAGGTCCTTACTAGGCAGTCTGGCCTTACAAACTATATATGCATATATGCATATATACACATACATACACAGAGAGAGAGAGAGAGAGAGAGAGAGAGAGAGAGAGAGAGAGAGAGAGAGAGAGAGAGAGAGAGAGAGAGAGAGAGAGAGAGAGAGATATATATATTTTATTCCTAGAGAACCTTTCTAAATTGCACAAAATCGTTTGCTGAAACGGAAAATATAGTACAAAAATACGTCCTCAAAATACTGAAAGCGTTAAATATTGGGTGCTTATATGAGAAGGCGTCTATCTATCTAATGCCAGACGCCCTGATCCCCAAGGGGGTGGGCACAAATTAATCTCCTCCAGAGAGATAATTCCTTCGATTCTCTAGCCTGTTTCGGGGAAGAGTTGCTAATGCCAAACCCCCCATTAATCCTGTGTCACACTAGCGTTTTTTCCGGCAATTTTCTACAAGCAAATTTTGTTCTCTTACTATTGTGAGGCTCTTTCGCATTGTAATCAGAAACTAAGCCGAAAGTAGATTATGTTAGCTAGTATAATTCTGATGGAGTATACATTTTCAAGCTGCCAGTCTACAATTGCCTGTAAAAATTGACACCGCCTTTATCCTGTATAGTGTGTAGTGGTGCAAGCGGAGTGGTATAGTGCTGCTAGAATGGCTGTGGTTGTGTATGTAGTCTGTAACCAGCGCAATCACTTCAATCATATGTATCAGGTGCTAGTATTCACATTGTAAATGCGACACTGATCTACCGCACTTCTGACATCCACAATTGCAGAGATGGGTTGGGAGGTCACTATGTTCTAGCTTCACCTCCGGACATAGGATTACAGTCTTTAAATTCAAATGCACAGAGAGATGGAACCAGGAGGTCTTACTCAAGGTTGCGAGTGAAGCAACAACACAGGTGAGTGTTGTAACTGGCTCGTTCGTAGTTTTACCTTTGCAGACCTACACCGCCTGGTTATATCTCATTGGCCAGTTGTAGTTCCAACATCTCGAAACCACATTGCCACTGTTTTGTTGTCTTTTCTCGCAACCTCTGACAACCCTGTCTCTCAAACGACACCCATTGAGCTTGATACTGAAGGGGCATTGGTCCTGCTTGCATATTTTGAATATGATGATATTCGTCCAATGGTAATGTATATTGGAAACATGGGAATGATTAAGTAACAACTCGCCCAATAGTTGATCAACCCCGGGCTTCATGCGTACGGCTTTCGAAAGTTACCGCCTACTTCACACAAGCAATTTACGTACCTCCAACAATAAAGTCTCTCACACAATCTTCATAATTCAATTTCCTAATCTATAGCATAATCTTTGTTTCTGACTCGCATTTTGAGACTCCGATATAATCACCTTCTACAATTGCTCGTGTGAGACCGGTTTTATCATCTACACATTTACCATTGTTCCTCCTTCTTCCCTTAACTCTATTTACAGTAAATTTCCATACGTCGTTTCCCTGTATCTCTGAGGCCTTATATTGCTGGGGGGTTCTTGTTCCAATGGGTCTGAGAGATCCTCGCATCTTTCTACCTTCTTGCATTCTATTTTTTCTTGGCTTTATTCATGAATCCTCACCTTTTCTCTTATTTCTTCTGACTTTTATACTTGTTTACCTTTCTATATTTTGCCTCTCATATATATATATATATATATATATATATATATATATATATATATATATATATATATATATGTATATGCTGCATGTGTGTGTGTGTGTGTGTACTAAATTTACAGTACATATCTATCTACATAATTATGTTAATCTATCTATCTATATTACCTTTCTTTTCTACCTTCAACTGTTCCTTTCACTTTCGAGTTCCGAATAACTCTAGAGTTTCATTATATATTTATTTTATCCTACCCCCTATTCTCCATTCTGCCTCCCTCCTCGTCTTTCGCCCTCTTAAATTTTATGTGGTATCTCTTTTGTTTATCTTCTGCCACTTCTTTCCTATCTTAGTGTGGCCTTCATCACTGCTCTATTCCTTTCTCTCCTTATCTATCTTCATATTTCTTGAAGTCACAGTCCTTATCTTGACGTTTTCTTGTGGTGCCTCTCATATCTCTCTCTCACTAGCCCTGGAGTACCAGCGAAGTCTGTTATATTCTATTCTAGCTACATTTAGACGATTTTACGAAATTTGGGAAGGATATATGGTAGCTAAGAGGATTATTTGAGATAGTCGGTAAGCTTTTAATTGGTAGGCGTCCTTCCGAAGCTGAATGAGATAATACAATAGTCGCTGGTACTGAATGGGTTAAAGTCTATTCTCTTCAGCTGATGGTAAATTGCTATGTCTCTATCTTGATTACTCAGCTATGACGAACATTTATTTTATAGTGAAATATGTTCTTAATTACGAAAACTAGGCAATAATATAATGCAAAGACATATTAGATTCATATTGTCCTATAGTTATCGAGTTACATTAAGGGACAGTGGCTGCTTTTTTGGCCTATTAATTCATGTGTTCATATATTGTTTTAGTTTCTTGGCTAACCATCCCTCAAATTTAGAAAAACATCCCTTGATACATTTTTACGTTTTTCGGTAGTAAAAATGTCCCGGTCGAAGGTCGGTTCCTCTTATAATTACAGGCTCGCTATCGCTTGCCAGGAAAAAATCGACACTTAAATGGCACGATGTCTTAAAATTGACAACGAAATGGGACGAATGGTCTTAAAAATCGTCAAACTAATGCGCCTAACGTCTTAAAATTTAGAAACTAATGGAGCTAAACATAAGGAAGAAGGGGGACCAGAACAACTACCCATCTCCCCTTAAGGGGAGGTATTTGATTTTTCTGTAACCCGGATACTACTAAGTAGTCCTGCATAGCAAGATAAGTAAATAGCCAATGACAGGTTGCAAAGACCTAACACACGGATATGAGCATTGGAGCAAAACACACCTAAGTAACACACCTAAGTAACACACCTAACACACCAAAGTAACACACAAAACACACACAAAGAGCTAAAACACGGAGATGAACATTGGAGCAAAACACACCTAAGTAACACACCTAACACACCTAAGTAACACACCTAACACACCAAAGTAACACACAAACACACACAAAAGCTAAAACACGGAGATGAACATTGGAGCAAAACACACTTAAGTAACACACCTAAGTAACACACCTAACACACCTAACACACCAAAGTAACACACCAAACACACCTAAGTAACACACCTAACACACCAAAGTAACACACAAAACACACACAAGAGCTAAAACACGGAGATGAACATTGGAGCAAAACACACCTAAGCAACACACCTAACACACCTAAGTAACACACCTAACACACCAAAGTAACACACCTAACACACAAAAAGCTAAAACACGGAGATGAACATTGGAGCAAAACACACTTAAGTAACACACCTAACACACCTAACACACCAAAGTAACACACCAAACACACACAAAGAGCTAAAACACGGAGATGAACATTGAAGCAAAACAAACCTAAGTAACACACCTAACACACCTAAGTAACACACCTAACACACCAAAGTAACACACAAAACACACAAAAAGCTGAAACACGGAGATGAACATTGGAGCAAAACACACCTAACACACCTAAGTAACACACCTAACACACCAAAGTAACACACCAAACACACACAAAGAGCTAAAACACGGAGATGAACATTGGAGCAAAACAAACCTAAGTAACACACCTAACACACCTAAGTAACACACCTAACACACCAAAGTAACACACAAAACACACAAAAAGCTGAAACACGGAGATGAACATTGGAGCAAAACACACCTAAGTAACACACCTAACACACCAAAGTAACACAAAACACACACAAAAAGCTAAAACACTGAGATGAACATTGGAGCAAAACACACCTAACACACAAAACACACACAAAGAGCTAAAACACAGATAAACATTGGAGCAAAACACACCTAACACACAAAACACACACAAAGAGCTAAAACACAGAGATAAACATTGGAGCAAAACACACCTTTGTATACACTACACTACGCCACTTTATCTTTAACCCCTTCACTACCGGTGACGTCTTTTTTATGGATTTCAGCCGCATTTAGACGATTTTATGAAGCTTAGGGATGATATATAGTAGCTAAAAGGATTAATTGGGATAGTTTGCTGCCTTCTAATTGGTAGACGTTCATTCTTAGCTTAATAAAATCGTCTATTTGAAGGCATAATATCATGAACAAATTGTCACCGGTATTGAAGGGGTGAATTTACCGTAGGTGCAGTGTAAAAAAAACAAAAAAACACACACACACACACATAAAATACCGTAGCACTGGTCAGCCAATCTGTGAGCGTGCTTGTTTTGGAAAAATGCATTTGCCTGGATGTTAGGAGGTTCGGGAATTCCAGAGCGGAGTTTGTATTGGTGGGCCAGCTGGCGAAAATATGTGGTTTGGTTTTTAAAGTCTGGTCAAGAGATTGATGTTCCCAATATCCTTAAATGTTTGAAAAATGTTTCAGCGAATACCACAGGTGTATGAATACCACAGGTGTATGAATACCACAGGTGTATGAATACCACAGGTGTATGAATACCACAGGTGTATGAATACCACAGGTGTATGAATACCACAGGTGTATGAATACCACAGGTGTATGAATACCACAGGTGTATGAATTCATGTTGGGGAGCTAGTGCGTGCGTGCGTGCGTGCGTGCGTGCGTGCGTGTGTGTGTGAACAGATAATGATCTATCTATCTATCTGTTGCCGGACGCCTTACTCCCCTTAATGAGGGTGGCCATACACAGAATGCCCCCAAGCGGACCTATCCTCTGTAAGAGGGACAACCCGAGCCAGTTTACTGAAGGACTTGCATGATTGACCACCCAATTTATGATCCGTCCGACTCCAAGGCCCTCTGTGTATCTTTTTAGCACAATTTTTCTACAGTGGTGTTCGGCTAGTCCATCCACTAACCTGCCTTACACTTAGGTCAGCAGTACGGATTTGTATCAGGTTTACGCCCCTAGACAGTTTGCCGACCAAGGCTGAAGAGTCCCATTCACCTGGATTTTTATAAGGTTGTCTCCCCTAGATGGGTTGCCGACCACACTGCTGTAGTAAATAAATGCATAGCAAAACATATATCTCAACCAGGTATGTAGCAACGATCAAAAATAAAATAAAACGAATAATAGCGAAAATAAAAACGAATATGCTGAGTTTGCATTCCACCTTTGTCAGTAAAAGTGTTACTTCTAGCATGCCTCCTGGTTGAAAGCCAGCATAAGAGAAAATATAAGCAGGTTTATACGTTCACCAACCTCCAACACGCAATCGGATTATAACAAGTTCGGTAACTTTACTTTGGATCAAGATAAAAACAATTGGATATGCGAATGGAAAGCGTCGGCATTACGCTTAAAGACTGGCTGTTAGTGATGGTGGTATATGAAATGGAAAGGGTATTTCAAAGTTATTCTGTAAACCATGGAAGGAAAACATAATATTTTAGTACCAAAAGGTTTGCACAAATATTGTAATAAATACTGTATATACAACCAAATAACAACACATGTATTCACACACACACACACACACACACACACACACACACACACACACACACACAGAGTGGTCTAGGGCGCTGTGCGCTGACCGCGAAGTCGAGGGTTCGAATCCCCCAGAATCCTAAAGTTTGTTTTCAGCTATCCCGACGAAGATTGTATTGTGGTCCCTTCCTAGCCAAGCTGCTTAACTGTCAGCCTGTGTTAGTCTACACGTACTTCTCACCAGTGTATATGTGTATGTACTATGGTGGGAACTCACGGTCGCCAAAGGTCGTATGTGACCTAGTAGTTAAGGTAGAATAAGCATTGTACTGTACCTAGGTTAAACAAAAAATTTAGATTTCCAATCTCACGGCTGGAAAAGCCGAACGTCATAAATCTGAAAACTAATGGGGCTAAATACGAGGAAGAAGGGTGACCAGAAAAGCGACCCGCCTCCCCTTAATTAATAGATCCTTGTAATCCTGTCAAACTTTCATTTTTCCCAACACAAAGTTTAGATTATTTGACAAAGTTCCCCGATCCGCGTAATACTAATTAACACTAACTTCGTGTTTAAGGGGAGATGGGTCGTTTTCTGGACCCCCTTCTTCCTCAGGTTTAGCCCCACTAGTTTTGAGATGCTAAGACGTTCGACCCATTAGCTTGTCGCCTCATCAATTTTGTGTTAATATTAAGACTTTTCGTGTCATTTAGGTGTTGATTCCTTCCTGGCGAGTGATAGCGAGCCTGTAGTTTAAGAGAAATTGACCAGCGGCCGGGACATTTTTCTATCGAAAAATGTACAACTAATCATGAAGGAGGGTCTTGGGGGGGGTGTTCTTTTTTATCTTAAGCTTGATGGAGGTCTAGGGAGGAAACTTAAAACATGATAAAATAATATACAAGTGAGCAAATAAATACGCCCATCCCCCCGTAACCCATTCAGTACCGGTGACATCCTTCTATACTACCTTTTGGCAATGATTAGATTATGTTATTTAGCTTGGGAAGGACGTCTACCCATTAATAGGCTACAGACTGTCTCAATTAATTATTTTTAGGTACCCTATATTCTTCCTTAGCTTTCTAAAATCGTCTCAATGTAGCTGAAATCAGGTAAAAAAGACGTCGTTACGCAAAGTGTTAATAGTTACTGAACCTTTTTAATAAATTTACTGGATGGATTATTTTCTGAACGGCACTCTGGAACGGCACTCTGGAACGGGCTATAGCTGTTAAATTCCAATAAGTAACGCTCCCACGACGTGTGCCATAAAAGTAAATGAACATGGAACTCGGGTCGACGGAATGGAGAAGAATATATACTGTATGTATATTTGATCTCTTATTTGTCCTGGATACGAGAGCAGAAAGAGGACATTTGAGTACTTAACAAATGATATTAAAAAAAAAAAAAATCTGGTACAAGCCCCCCCCCCCCCCCCAAAAAAAAAAGGAAAAAGTGGAGATTGGGCCTGAGTATATAGATAGATGGATAGATAGATAGACAAGCGCAAAGAAGACGATATCTATTTTACCGTCTATTTGCCTGGATATGAGAAGAGAAATAGAGCATTTGCATGATAAGAATAATAAATAAATAAAACAAAATAAGCAGGTTCAAGTACTGTGAATACTGTGCATGAGTGACAGGCCTGAATGCTCTCACAGGTGTATATAATATCTGAAGGTGTGTTGAGTTTATCCTTATGTAATATTGTTGTTTGAATTGGAAACCCTTCTATTGTAAGTTTGTATGTATATAAATGGAGGTTAAATCACAAATACGTGTAATCAAATTATGTAGTAAAACTCGCTAGGACAATTGAACAAATGGAACACCAAGCTTTCGTCTATTCTCTCAAGACATCTTCATATTAATTACACTGAAGATGTCTTGAGAGAATAGACGAAAAGCTTGGTGTTCCAATGTATAGTTCTTCCTGCGAATTTTACTACATACATACACACATATATATATATATATATATATATATATATATATATATATATATATATATATATATACCGGTATATACTGTATATATATATTGTTACGACCGGGGCTACGAATAAAACAAGGGCACTCAATGATTGGACTAGTAATAGGGCACTATGCAACAACGGTACGCTAGATCCAAACCCTCTAACTTATATGCCGGCGAACAAAACACCTATACCCTCCAGGGTTAATCTGCGATAGCGGGGTATCCTTAACTGGGCATAAATGTACTCTACTTCAGGCTAACCTGCACTGGTATAGCCTGATAAACAAGATGCAAGTTACGTTAAAATGCATAAAAGGAATCTATGGAAAGATCAATTAAATCACTGCAAGATTTAATACAATAAAAAGATGCTTCAATACAGTTACTCTAAACAACAATAAACTCTTCACTCCTCTCTGAAAGAAAGTGAAGTATAGTCCTACAGCATAGACCTGGAAACTTCTGAAGAAAGTCAGATGCTCATAAGATGCTCGTATCTTAAACTTAGAACTATATAAAGGCAGGAGGCAGGAAACCACATGTGTAAATCGAATTCACTAAAATATAGGACATATAATGTTAACTGACACGAGAATACTATAAATGCGCAACGGTAGCAATGCTCGACACTAAAAAAGAAGTACTTCCTCATCAACGAAACAGTCTGCTATGGTTGTGCGGCTCAGCAACAACCTAGACTAATAAATGCTGTGAATAATAATGCACACATATCAAAGAGCTTATATTAAATACTAACAAGTGTTTACTCAATTAATAATGTCTAGCTGGGGTACTCTAGGTAAGGAACTGGGGTTGAGCAAGACAGGCTCGTACCCTAGCGATGTCCTTAAGACTGCATCCTTTAAGTTACGTTAATTGACGAGGGGGCTCTCTTGATAGATCCAGATCACAAGTATCTGGTTCTATCCTGGCGACCCTCTAAAGACAAGCAAAGAGCCAGCAAAGTGTGGAACTGGTACAGGCCAAAACCCTCAGTCAACACAATGCTGCACTCGCAAAGGACGCAACCGAAAAGACAACCCAGGCTACCACAGGACCGGTCGAAGTCGTGTAGGTATAAGCAAACCGTACACACATCGGAGACAACGACTACAGTTACCCTATCCCAGTCTAGCATTAAATGAAAGAGCAGAAACACTAAATCAATAATGGAGACACACAGAGTTCTTAACCTATACTAACTAAGAACCCTCAAACCTATTCTAAGTACATGTAAATATCTCTGAGGACGGCGCATGCAATACAATGGGCCGGCTATGGAAACCGTATGCAGAACCCAAGGGGAGTGTTGTGCAGTTAATAAAGGTTAGAGTATGGAAAGAGAGAATCGAGTGACAGAAACGGTGATAAAGGTGGTGATCGGGGGATGCAAGGGGATGTTAGAAGCACGCGCGCCAAGCCTGTCCTGACGAGGACAGCTCCTGGGGACCCTCATGTAGGAGGGAAGTTACACAGGAGCCCGCAAAGGCGCGATGGTCGGCCAATCACGAGCCGAGACGTCACAAGACAGCAGGCGTCCTGGCCGCGCCAAGATCTGCCAGCCAATCAAGGGCGTGGGAAAGCCCGCGCGAGGGAGGCAGCACATACATACACACGCACATGTTACCACCACGCTGCCCGCTCTCTCTCTCTCCTTACAACTTCACACAATGCATCTTATATTTTATCAATGATATAAAATACTTCCCGTTGTCACAGACGAAAACAAAGACCACCACTGGACTGTCTGTGACAATGCGGTTACTAGGAAAGAAAGAACAACATTCTCTGATAACTGCAGCCCATTTCGATGTCCCTGGCGAGCGCTAGTGGCTAACGAGAGGCGATTCTGCCAACGCTGGTAGACGTCACACTATATATATATATATATATATATATATATATATATATCATGTATATCTTACAAGTAAACGTGAGCTACTAAATGTTCCTATATTCCCAGCCGGACTCGAACCACCGACAGTCAGGAAGAGTGTCCATGCTTAAGTCCACTACACAACTGCATGATAAAGAATGCTTAAACTATTCATATATTTTGTTTAGCTTGATGGAGGTTTAGCGAGGAAACTATAAACTAAATACATAAATAGACCAATAAATAGACCTTACCGCCTTATATAACACGGAAGCCCTTCCGTGTTATATATTTGATATTTGGAGTGTACAGAAATCTACAACTTTATGATTTGTAACTTTGGTTGGGACTCGATGCTGTATTTTGTAACTTATAAGCGGGTAATAATTAAACATTGTTTAATTGTTTGGATTTCTGCGTTGAGGTATTAATTACAATAATTCTTTAATAGCTCTATGTTGCCAATCCTGACGAAAGTTTTGGCGTGGAAAGGTATTCAGCAAGGGGTATGTTTGTTTGTATGTGTTTATACACAAGCAAACACGATCATGGAAACGGCTTCTCCCAGAGACCTCAAGAATGATGATTATATGCCTTCTAACCAACTAATATGAAAAGAAATATTGTATATATATATATATACAGTATATATATATATATATATATATATATATATATATATATATATATATGCACGTCTTCACCACCTTTCATCATTTTAAGCGTAAGTTGGCTCTCGAATAGGTGCTCTGTAGTCAATGTAAGTGTTATTTGCCCAAATTGCCCCCCCCCCCCCCCGCCCTTAATGAATACAGACAATACGATTTTCAGTGTACATTTCTGGCTGTACATCTAACACCGGCTACAGTGTTATCTCTCTCTAGTGTTATGGTAGTGCAGTGTAAGGGCAACAGAAGGAGAGGCAGTGTAATCAGCATAAAGCCCCAAGCCCATGGAATCAATGCATCACCATACTTATATCTTACCCCGGAAGCTGGCCAATCTCCTGAGTATTGGTAGCAGAGAGGGGGAAGGAGAGAGAGAGAGAGAGAGAGAGAGAGAGAGAGAGAGAGAGAGAGAGAGAGAGAGAGAGAGAGAGAGAGAGAGAGAGAGAGAGAGAGAGAGAGTACACAGGAAATCAAGCAACAACAGATCTAATGACCCTTCTCGGTTGCTTGTCCTCCAAAACACTGAGGATCAAGTGTCCAAACAGTGGTTTAGAGTGGGTAAGGGAACATTGGAAAGGGAATTACTGCCCTGGAACTAATGTCCGTGGCAGGATTAGGAAGTTAGTAGGGGACAGATGGGTTAGTAACTGAGTGGGGGATAAAATAAAGTTATTCATTTACAAACGCAGTCAGTCGCGGGTTTGAAGCGAGATATTTGTCTAGGCGGAGTTTAAATGAATCAACGGTGATGCAGTCTATAACGTTTCGGGGAAGCCCATTCCACAAGTTGACAACTCGATTGAAGAAGAAATTCTTAGATTCGTGTGAGTTAAAAGATTTACCAATAATTTTGCAACCGTTTCCCCGCGTGTAATTAGATTGGTCGATAGTGAAGTACTTACTACAGTTCATATTGTCGATGCCTTTGATGATTTTGAACACTTGAATTAAGTCACCTCTTAATCTGCGCTGGGTTAAAGGAAATAGATTTAATTCTCTAAGACGCTCTTCGTATGGTTTGTTCTTTAGGCTAGGTATCATTTTGGTAACTCTACGTTGAACTCGTTCTAGCTTGTTTATATCTTTTTGGTAATAAGGGCACCAGGATTGAACGCAGTATTCCAGAAGAGGGCGGACTAAGGAATTGTAAAGGGTTAGGATAACTTCTTTGGATTTATGCTCAAATGACCTGCCTATAAAGCCAATTATTTTGTTTGCCTTCTTAACAACTTCTGAACATTGTTGACTCGGTTTTAGGTTACTCGATATTGTTACTCCCAGATCGGTTTCTCTGTTTACATTCTTAAGCTGAGTGCCATTCATCGAATAGTTTGCTTTCTCATTTAGGTATCCGATATGTAGTACTTTACATTTATCCGCATTGAAACTCATTTGCCAAATTTGGGCCCAACATGACAATTTATCTAGATTGTGTTGCATATCGTCAACTTGTTCTTTTGAGAGTACGCTATTTGCAATTTTTGTATCGTCAGCAAATTTTGAGATTGTACAGGTGAGGCCCTCATCTATGTCGTTGATGTAAATTAGAAAGAGAATTGGTCCTAGTACCGATCCCTGGGGTACCCCGCTACTTACATTGGTCCATTTAGATGCCTTACCGTTTATGACTACTCTTTGCTTTCTGTCGCTGAGCCAATTTTCTATCCATTTCAACACACCGTCTTGTATTCCATGCGCTTTTAGTTTTAGCAGTAAACGTTTGTGGGGAACTTTGTCAAAGGCCTTTTGAAAATCAAGGTATATAATATCTACAGCTTTACTCTCATCGTAGAGGTTGAGGATATCGTGGAAGAAGTCTAAGAGGTTTGTTAAACAGGAACGTTTTTTACGAAAGCCGTGTTGAGTATCTTTAAGTATGTTATTTTCCTCTAAGTGATTTACGAGTCTGTCTCGTATGACCGTTTCTAGCATTTTACATACAACTGAGGTTAAGCTAATTGGACGATAGTTACTGGGTAGGGATTTGCTGCCTTTTTTGAATATCGGTGTTACGTTGGCTAGCTTCCACTGATCAGGCATAGTTCCAGACTGCAAGGATTTATTGAAAAGTAATGTCAGTGGTTTGGGGAGCTCATCCTTAGCTTCCTTCAGAACTCTAGGCGAGATTGTATCAGGTCCAGGCGTTTTATTTACCTTGAGTTTATCTAAACAATTCAATACTTCTCTCTCTGTAACGGTGATATTGCTTAGAACATCTGAATTATCAATCTGAATCGGCGATGGTGTAGGGATATCACTGAGGTCTTCTGTTGTAAAAACTGATGCAAAGAAGGTATTGAGGGCATTACTCATTTGTACTTCGTCTTTGGTGTATTCTCCATTTTCATCGACTAACGGTCCAACAGTTGAAGTAACTACTTTTTTCTTTCTGATATAACTATAGAATTCTTTCGGGTTTGTTTTACTTTGATTCGCAATATGTAACTCTAAGGTCTTTTTACTTTGCTTAATTAACTTTTTGGCTTTGCGTCGTAGCTCTACAAATTTCACCCGTTCTTCGTCATTTTGTGAGGATTTTAATCTATCATTAGCAAATTTTTTAGCAAGCAGGCAGTTTGAAATATCTTTATTCCACCATTTGGGCTTATTATTATGGCCTGGACGCCGTATTTTCGATGGTATGCAGTCTTGCACTGCTTTTAGGTAAGTGGTTTCGAATAACTTCCAAGATGTATTTATGTCATTATTGTTAATTAAAAAGCTCCAGTCAGTTTCTTTAAACATAGCTCTAAGTTTATGGAAGTTTGCTTTCTTGAAATTAGGGACTTTTTCGATGCTACTATTTGGTTCATTACTAGTAAAGTTTAAAGTGAAAGTTATCGTACGATGGTCGCTGTTACTGAATTCATCACCAACATTCAAATTCTCTATTAATTCTTCTTTTGTTGCAAGTACAATGTCAAGAACGTTATTACCACGGGTCGGCGTTCGAACAAATTGATAAAGCGAACTCTCTTGTAAGTTCGTATACAAGTCATGTCCGGAGTGTGAAGTAAGAGTATCGCCCCACTTGGTCACAGGTAAATTAAAGTCGCCAAAAATTACGGTATCTTGTGAGTTACTTACATCTGCAATTTGTTCATAAATTTCTCGGTCAGTTTGCACTGATTGAGCTGGAGGTCTGTATATTAATGCAAGTATTATTTTTGTACCTTTATTATTCTTTATTAGCACAAAAGATGCGTCGACGTTCACAATTTGAGGTTTTGACAAGAGGGTAGGGTTAAGACTTTCTTTGATATAAAGTAAAACGCCACCTCCATTTCGATCTATTCGGCTTTTCTCAAACATTACATAACCGGGAAGTGAATACTCTGCTAAAAAGTCTCTATCTTCTGTATTGAGCCAAGATTCTGTTATGCCAATCACATCATAATTTTCTGTAAATACTAGCTCCTCTAAATCTGAAAATTTATTGCGTATGCTACGAGCGTTTGCATAGAAAACCTTTAAATTTGTTATTTTAGAACTCACGGAACGCTCTTTAATAATATTTTTGGTTCTTGTCGGATCTACATTTATGTTCATGGCTGTCCTCGGTCCTCGCTGTCTTCGGTCCTTATCGCTGGTGGTCCTCGGTTGCCTCTGTTTTTTTCTTGGCGTTGGATGATTTATGTCACTGCTGCTTCTTCTCGGATGGCGTTTTTTGATCCATGGCTGCGGACTGCTTCGTGTAGGAGACGACCCATGCGTGCTGAACCCACAGGGTTTAGATGAGTGCCATCCTTGCGGAACAGAGTAGGCTGGTTGTAGAAGTTGTCCCAGAGGTTGATGAATTCATGTAGGAACTATAGTTGTATATTTCACTCAAAAAAGAAGAAATCATGTGTAAATATTGCTGATACCAATTATTGATCAAAACATAATTGGTGCCGAGACATAACTTATTTGGCTGCTTGAACTTATAAACATTCGTGAACCTCTGTGTTTGTCTTCGTGGAATTACAACCATCTGGATAGATTTGTGAATGGAACATGTTATTCATTAACTATTATAATACAGTTTTTGTAATTACACACAATTGATATACACGCAATGTAAGGGGAGATGGTCGATTTTTCTGGACACCCTTCTACCTCATGCTTAGCCACATTAGTTTGGCGATTTTAAGACCTTTTGCGCAATATTAAGACTGTTTTGTATCATTTAGTTGTCGATTTTTTTTCCTGGCGAGCGATAGTGATCCTGTAATTTAGGAGGAACCGTCCTTCGGCCGGGACATAGCCTATATATCTTGAAGGAGGGTCTTGGGGTAGTTAGTTCAAGATTGATGAAGGTCTAGGGAGGAAACTAGAACATAAATAAATATATACAGTATATGAATAGACCAAAAAACAACCTTACCCCCAATGACACCATCCAAATGATTATGCAATATATCGACGACCTGCTAATTTAGACTATACAGCGCGCTTTAACCACTCTACCATCGCGTCTCTCCATACTCCTCTCTCTTTTTCTCTCTCTTTTTTTCTCTCTCTCTCTCTCTCTCTCTCTCTCTCTCTCTCTCTCTCTCTCTCTCTCTCTCTCGTAAGGTTTGTGTGGCCAGTGTATCCATGTAAATCTACAGTGTGTCTCTTTTTCTTCTGCTCTCACTTGGAAGGACCATAACACCAGTCTTGCTAAGGCAGCCTCCCAGAAGCTGGGTGTGCTCAACAGCCTTAGGGGGTTCTTTTCCCCTGCACAGCTTCTTGCTCTGTACATGGGGCATAGTGCGTCCTTGTATTGAGTATTGTTCACATGTGTGGGAAGGTTCCTCTCACACCGCTCTCCTAGACAAAGTTGAAAGGAAGGCCTTTCGTATCATTAACTCCCGTCCACTCACCAACTCTCTGCAATCTCTCTTTCCGCCGCAATGTTGCATCTCTCTCGCTATTCTATCGCTACTATAATAATCAGTGTTCCTCAGAGCTTTCCCAGTGTATACCACCTCCTTTACGTAGGGCACGTGGTACCCGCCTTGCAACTCAATCCCACCCCTACTCTGTGCAACTCTCCAACCCGAGAGTGAAACGTTACTCTCAAACTTTCTTCTACTCAACAGCTGAGCTCTGGAACTCTCTCCCAGAATCAGTCTTTCCCACTTCCTATGACTTAAATTGCTTCAAACTCCGTGTGTCCAGACATTTTGGCTCGAACGTCCCTTGATGTTGGCCCTGTCACTCTTTCAACTATGGGGGAGGCACTCGCTATAGGCAGTTCTGCCTTTTGCCTCCCACAATCACATAGAAAAAAAATATGTATGTAAACCTCTCTCTCTCTCTCTCTCTCTCTTTGACCCATATACTATATTTGGTTCCCTCTACCCCCCCCCCCCACCTTCCCCCCCCCCCCTAATTAACCCCAACACATTAAGGGGAGATGGGTCATTTTTCTAGACCCCCTTCTCCCTCATGTTTAGCCCCCATTAGTTTTTTTTATCGATTTTAAGATGTTTGCCCCATTAAAGTTGTCGATTTTAAGACCTTTCGCCTTATTTATTTGTCAATTATTATATATTTGTTTTTTTACACCAACCAACTTCACCTCAAAACTCAATTAATGAAATCAACAAATACATGTGGCACTCCAACGACTCGAACCTAGGATACTCACATCGAAATTGCACGCACTTATGCATTACGCTATCAAGACAGTTATATTGTGACCTGACGCGCTATTTAGGTGTTAATTTTGGAAGAACAGAGACATTTTTTCCTGGCGAACGATAGTGAGCCTGTAATTTTGGAAGAACCGAGATATTTTTTTCTAAAGTTTGATGGAGGTTTAGGGAGGAAACTAAAACAAATAATATATATAAACAAATAAACCCTTCCCCCTAAAATTTATACTCTCAGCCGGGCTCGAACCAACGACAGTCAAGTGTTGGGGGTGTAATGGTTTAGGTGCTTATGTTCTGGGTGTGGTGTCCCGAGTTGGAATCCCGGGAGGACCATAAGCTTTCATTACTGTGTTGGTGGTGTAATGGTTTAGGTGCTTATGTTCTGGGTGTGGTGTCCCGAGTTGGAATCCCGGGAGGACCATAAGCTTTCATTACTGTGTTGGTGGTGTAATGGTTTAGGTGCTTATGTTCTGGGTGTGGTGTCCCGAGTTGGAATCCCGGGAGGACCATAAGCTTTCATTACTGTGTTGGTGGTGTAATGGTTTAGGTGCTTATGTTCTGGGTGTGGTGTCCCGAGTTGGAATCCCGGGAGGACCATAAGCTTTCATTACTGTGTTGGTGGTGTAATGGTTTAGGTGCTTATGTTCTGGGTGTGGTGTCCCGAGTTGGAATCCCGGGAGGACCATATGTTTCATTACTGTGTTGGTGGTGTAATGGTTTAGGTGCTTATGTTCTGGGTGTGGTGTCCCGAGTTGGAATCCCGGGAGGACCATATGTTTCATTACTGTGTTGGTGGTGTAATGGTTTAGGTGCTTATGTTCTGGGTGTGGTGTCCCGAGTTGGAATCCCGGGAGGACCATATGTTTCATTACTGTGTTGGTGGTGTAATGCTTTAGGTGCTTATGTTCTGGGTGTGGTGTCCCGAGTTGGAATCCCGGGAGGACCATAAGCTTTCATTACTGTGTTGGTGGTGTAATGGTTTAGGTGCTTATGTTCTGGGTGTGGTGTCCCGAGTTGGAATCCCGGGAGGACCATAAGCTTTCATTACTGTGTTGGTGGTGTAATGGTTTAGGTGCTTATGTTCTGGGTGTGGTGTCCCGAGTTGGAATCCCGGGAGGACCATAAGCTTTCATTACTGTGTTGGTGGTGTAATGGTTTAGGTGCTTATGTTCTGGGTGTGGTGTCCCGAGTTGGAATCCCGGGAGGATCATAAGCTTTCATTACTGTGTTGGTGGTGTAATGGTTTAGGTGCTTATGTTCTGGGTGTGGTGTCCCAAGTTGGAATCCCGGGAGGACCATATGCTTTCATTACGGTGTTGGTGGTGTAATGGTTTAGGTGCTTATGTTCTGGGTGTGGTGTCCCGAGTTGGAATCCCGGGAGGACCATAAGCTTTCATTCGTTTATTCAAGTACATTGGGGTTTGTAATGGATGATTAATATTAACCCCTTCAGACTCATATGACGGAGAGGTTGCCAGATTAGCAATAAGAAATAGAGTTCTCTCACTCTTATAATTACCTCTCCAAAATTAGTTTTCTGCCCACAGTTAACTCAAAGACAACTGCGGAGGTTGAAGTAACTAAACTAAAGGTTTCTAAATACCCCTGATGGTAACAAAGGCTTTAAAGTATCCCTAATAGGCTCAAAATCGCGTCATATGTCGGAGAGGGTTAAGGGGAGGCAGACCGTTTTTCTGGACCACCTTCTCCATAATGTTTAGCCCCACTAGTTTTGTGATTATAAGACGTTCGGCCCATTAGTTTGGCGATTTTAACACCTTTCGCCTCATTTCGTTGTCAATTTTAAGACCTTTCGTGCCATTTAGGCGTCGATTTTTTCCTGGCGAGCGAGAGCGAGCCTGCAATTTTAAGAGGAACCGGCCTTCGGCCGGGAAATTTTTCTACCGAAAAATTTACAAATGTATCTAGGGGGTGTTTTTCTAAGCTTGATAGAGGTCTAGCGAGGAAACTAAAATATATATGAATAAATGAATTAATAGACCAAACAAACGGTCTGAACGGGCTGTTACCGTACTTATTTCACGTATTTCATACTTAAGGGGAGATGGGTCGTTTTTCTGGACCCCCCTCTCCCTCATGTTTAGCCCCATTAGTTTTTTTTTAAGATTTTATGACGTTCGGTCCATTAGTTTGGCGATTGTAAGACCTTTCGCCCCATTTGTTTGTCAATATTAAGACTTTTCGTCATTTAGGTGTCTTTTTCGTGGCGAACGACAGCGAGCGTGTAATTTTATAAGTAGGCCTAACCTGGCTTAGGCTGGGACATTTTCCTACCAACAAATATACAAATTTATCTTGAAAGGGGGTCTAGGGGGTGTAATTTTAAGCTTGATGGAGGTCTAGGGAACAAACTAAAAACCTAAAGGGGGTCTAGGGGGTGTAATTTTAAGCTTGATGGAGGTCTAGGGAACAAAGTAAAAACCTCCCCTTAAATCAATATTGTGACGCCCAGTGCGTGGCAACGCAACCTGATTGTACTCCTTGGTACTCCACTGTGCCGTGTGCCGGTGCGGTGCCGTGTGCCGGTGCGGTGCCGTGTTGGCTGCTTATATTGAGTGTGACAACGTATAACTGTGTTCTTTGTATCTCTGCAAAGGTCTCGTCATTTGCTAACCAGTGGTGGGTTTTGTTTTAAGCCATGTCGAGACCTTCCATTTAATATGTAGTATCAATAGAGAAGTTGATAGATGAGATAATAGGAATTCAGAGAGAGAGAGTGAGTTAGACTTCAGAGCGAGAGGGTAGCAATGGTTGCCAGACGTATGGACCGGTTGGCAGCCCTGCGCTTATAGCTAGGTGCGACAGGGTTGGTAGTACATTGCCGCCTGCATATGCTGCCGGGCTGCCCATGTTGTCGTACTGCACATTGCATGGAGGCTCGCTGTGTGTTCCATGATCAGGTTGCCTAGAACCTTTGAGATTCTAACATCCCTTGCCCTCTCTCCCAATTTCTCACGGTTGCACTCTTTCTCTCTGACGACATTACTCTCATTTCATTCTTCTCTCTATTTAAATGCATACCCTTCCCTTGAGGTCCTAAAGGAGTTTCAGCACTCACCTCTCGTATTACTCTTAGGACAAGCATATATTTACATGTATTAGATTTAAGGGGTTAATGTGAACAGCGATCTTCTTGATGAGGATAGTTGGTGAACGTTCTACATGTTCACGAGTTATATGCCCAGCTCATCATCCAATTTGTGACTAGACTAGTGCCATGTGTAAGAGCCCGACCATGCCCAGGAGTTGTCTGTAGAGGGGTGAGGACTTAGCCTTGATTTGCCTACCGAGCCAGGAGCGAGTGTAGTACCAGAGACTACAGCTCGCTCGTAGTGCCGGTATAGTAGAGTAACGAAATTTATCTGTCCTTGTGTTCTCTGCAGTCTTTTCCTGGGTTCTCGCTTTCGGTGCTGGGACTCGTTGTTCCTGTGACTTGGCCTGCTAGCTAGAACACATGGGGATGATGAGTGGGTGATATCTTTATTTTACTATGCATTGCAGCTCTCTTTAAGTTTATGTATGTAACACTTTACAATACACATTACTCACACACAAGACAACACTATTAATACTTTCATGTATCAATTAACTGCACTGTCGTTTTGCTGCTGTGTCCGGAGTTCTGTTGCGTAGGGCGCATACAGACTCAGAGGGGAGACAGAGTGAGAGAAGCGAAGTAGCCTATGCGGTAGTAGGCTACCGGCGCAGTACTGTTGCCTGCAACCTTTTAGTTATTCCAAGTATAGATTCATTATTACAATAAGTGACTACTATTTATGTTCCTTCCATGTGTATTATTAGGTATCTACTGGATCATGAACATCTTGTATGCTACATGCTAGTGCATGTTAGTAGGGGACAGTTATTCTAGTGCACGCGCTTTCAAGTAGGCGTGTACATTTGTCATTTAGCATTTCACTGTCATACCTTTAGCCTGCTTCTATTCTACATTATTAGAGGCTTAATATTAACTTAGTTTCTTGAGTATTGCATTTCTTTAGTAATAACGTAACCTATAAATGTCTGAGGGAGTTTAGCCTCATAGCCTACCCCTGTTGTACACTTTCGCCGAGTTAAGGTACCTCGTTACCATAGACGATAACTCTGTAGGGCGTTGGTGCTTTTGTTGTCTGGAGCATATAGTATTTGGGACTGGAATCGAGCGTGTCGTTGTCACATAAGCCATTTCTGTCCTATGATCAAGAATCCCGAATATGTATTGCCGATCCAGCCGTAACAAAATGGCGACCTTGCACAAGATTCAGTAGTATCCTATCACATGTTTTTTGGAGAACTATTCTATGCTACCTAGTAGAGCTGGCTAGAATTTTCTTGCATATTGGAGGAATTTTTATTGTGTCATTATTGTATTGGTGGACTTGCAGATTGTTTCGTTGGGGGTGTCTAGAGTAGAGTCATTCAAGCATCTTTAACATTTTGTGAGTCGAGACTGCAATTAGTAATAAGCACTTCTTTTTTTTTATGAACAGCAATTGTATAACCAGCACTATGTCTAATGACTCATCATTTACGGGGGAGGATAACATGGTACAGCCTAGTAACCAGCAAGTACAACAGATGTTTAGGGAGGGGAGTGTTATAAGTGGAGAGAGGGATGCCCGGGCATTTTTGCAGACACCTTTGACCGAACAGCGCCTGCAGGCTATTGATTGTTACGGTCTTCGCTGTTTAGCCACGGTTTTGGGGCGGGACTGTCCTGACAGTTGGCCCAAGAAGAATTTGGTGGCATGTTTGTTGGGTGATGGCGATGGGGCGGTGGGTGGAGTGGGGTCTTGGGGGGTTCCCTCCAAGCCTCCATTCCACTCTACCCCTGAGCTGGGCCCTCAGCCAGCGAGTCTTAGCACGATGCAGCAGGAGGGTTCTCAAGGGCAAGCTGGCTTACCCGTAAACACGTCTCGGTGTGGATCCCCCATTTTGTGCTCTCCCCCCCCAGGCCTGTCTCCTGAGATGTTATTTCAGCTAGAACTAGCTAAGTTTAAGCTGCAGGAGACTCAGATACAGATACAACAGGCTAGTATAGAACGCATAGAGGTTGCTAGAATCCAAGCCAATCAGGATGCAACCAGGTACCAGGCTGAAATGGATGTCGAGAAGTCTAGAGTAGAGACCACGGGGCGTCATCTCGGTGGTGGGCACCGGGTTACAGACTCACTTTCGCATTTAATTAAGTTAGTACCCGCATTTGATGAGACAGCAGTGACTGAGTTTTTTGCTCGTTTCGAAAAGAAGTGTCGTGAGTATGACTGGCCGGAGGTTAAATGGGCAGCATTAGTTTCATCACGTCTAGTGGGTAAGGGGTTGAAAGCCTACGATGCACTGTCACTGGACGAGAGTGTAGTGTATGGACTGGTGAAGGAGGCTGTGCTCCGGGCCTACGAACTGCAACCCGAAACTTATAGATTGAAGTTCCGTGGCGTGAATAAGAAGAGCGACGTCAGTTTTATGGAGCACGCACGGGACTTAACAGATGCAGGTAATAACTGGTTTCGGTCCGAGCACGCAGAGTCGGCTGAGGAAATTAAGCAACTTTTCTATCTGGAACAGTTTTACAAATGCACTGGAACCGATCTAACGCTGAACATTAAGGAAAAATGTCCCAAGACAGTAGAGGAGGCTGCCAAGATGGCAGACTTCAGATTATCATTGATTCGTGGTTGCGGTGCCGCTCAGAGGGCTGAGTCAGGGCAGAAGGGGCGCTATACCCCACCCACCAGAGTTTTCGATAATAACACATCTTATGACACACATAACCACACTAAATGCATTGCACCTAATAACACCTACAAACACAAGCCTCTCCCGTTTACTAAAGGTCAGGCCCCTTCTTCGCCCGCACAAGGGAAGAAGCCCATTGGGGATGTGAAATGTTACAAATGTCAGAAGCTAGGCCATTATTCACGTGAGTGCCCTAGTAACACTCCCGCTAAGCCGGTGTCATTGGTTCACAGTATCGGTGTGTCTCTGAAGGCTGCAGCAACTGCCCGGGGTAGGTTGTCAGCAGCTGAGGCACACGCGGTAAAGAAGCGTACGGAAGGCTCGACACCTGTCCGGGACACTTTCTGTGACCATCGGGGACACGGGTTTGTGAGCTGGGGGAGTGAACTACGGAGGGTTGACTTGCTGAGGGATACGGGGGCTTCGCAAACTTTGTTGAGGAACTTCACAGGGAAACCGATAAATGCGGCCGGAGTTGTTGTGGTGCAGGGTATAAATGCTACGAGGTCATACCCACTTGTGAGGTTGGAGTTGAGAGTGGGAGAGGTGTGCAGGGAGCTGGATGTAGGGATCGTTGAGTGTTTGCCAGTTGAGGGCGTCGACCTTCTTCTCGGCAACGACTTTGCGGTGCCCACTTCCGGGACTCCACCCTTAGTCGTTGCCGAGAGGGCGGCCGACGTGGATGGTGAGAATCGGGAATGGGTTGGGAGGTGCCAACAGGATGAGATGGCCTGTGTGGTAACCCGATCTCGCTCTGCGGCTCCTGCACAGCCTAGCACTCAACCTCGGGGACAGTGGAGGAAGGATCAGGAGAAGGTTGCTAAGGGCAGGAAAAGGGACATTGATTCTGCTGCACTTCTCGGTGATTCGGTACTTGGACCTATAATAAACACGGGAGTTGACTCTGGCCCAGATATGGTGTGTAACAAGGCAGAGTTGGGTAAGACTTCGCGTGAGGCAAGAGCTGTAGCGAGAGCCACTAAGGCAGTAGAGCCTACTAGCCGGGGTAATGTCTTATTACAAAACCATCTTGATGCATTGACGCCCAGGGACATTAGTGAGCAGCAGCTGCAAGACGCTAGCCTAGCTCGTTATAGCAATGGTGCCATAGAGTTGGAGGAAGTTGGGGATGCGAAGCCGGGAGATTTCTTTAGGCTCAACAGGATATTGTACCGCAGATTTCTAGACCCAAAATCGAAGTGGGAGGGCGGTGCGAGGGTAGTAGACCAGGTGGTTGTTCCAAATAAGTATAGAGAGTCCTTATTGTGTCTGGCGCATGATGTGCCGGTGGCGGGTCATTTGGGGGTAACCAAAACATTGGCGGCATTGGGCAGGTTTTTCTGGTGGCCTGGGGTCAAGGCTGATGTCTGTGCATGGGTGGCTGGGTGTGCGACCTGCCAGACAACGGGGAAGCCTAACCAGACCATCCCGAAGGCACCTTTGTTTCCCATACCTGTCACCGGGCCTCCGTTCAGCAAAGTTGTAGTAGATTTGGTTGGCCCTTTCCCGCCTACTAGTAGTGGCAATAAATTCCTGTTGACAATCATGGATGTGGCTACGAGATACCCGGACGCATACCCCATGAGAAACGGCTCGGCAAAGGCAGTTGTTAAAAACTTATTATTGTTCTGTTCCCGTTATGGATTTCCACGTGAGGTGCAGTCAGACCAGGGGAGCAATTTTACATCCAAATTGTTCAAGCAAACCCTTCAGTTGCACGGTATATGTTCTGTAGTGTCGTCAGCCTACCATCCCGAGAGTCAGGGAGTCTTGGAGCGGTGGCACTCGACCCTGAAGAGTATGCTACGCTGTTACTGTGCAGAACATGACACTGATTGGGATTTGGGTCTGCCGTATGTTCTGTTCGCTGCACGTGAAGTCCCAGGAGAGAGCCTGGGGTTCAGTCCAAATCAACTAGTCTTTGGCCATAATGTGAGAGGACCTTTAAGTATGGTGAAAGAGATCTGGGAGGGCGAAGAGAAGCCGGGGTCTGTACTTAAATATATCCTTGAGAGCCGGGAGAGACTTATAGGTTGCATGGCAGCGGCAGGTAATAACTTGGTTAATGCACAGGCGGTCATGAAGCACCAGTATGACGCCAAGGTGAAGCTTCGGGAGTTTTCGGTGGGTCAGGAGGTAATGTTGCTTTTACCTTTGCCTGGACACCCCCTTTCTGCCAAGTTTATTGGGCCGTATGTGGTGGCTAAGAAACTGTCCGACCTTGATTATCTCGTTGCAACACCTGACCGTAGAAAAAAACATCAGTTATGTCATGTTAACCTCATGAAAGAGTATGTGAGACGCCCCTCAGAGCCTCTCACTGTCCCTGTGCTGGCCTGCAGCGGCCAGGGTGGAGAAGGAGGTGGGGACAGTCATGCTGCTGAGGAGGATAGCTGGGACTGTGTCATTTCTGCGGAACAGTGGGCGGGGAATACTGAACAAGAGGCTAGGCAAGCTGTAAGTCACCTGCCTGAGCACCAGGGTGCTGCTGTCCTAGGCCTGTTCAGGTCATACCCCTCTGTTTTCGCCGAACACCCAGGTCTCACTACTCAGGTAACGCACGACGTGGACGTCGGTGATAATGTGCCCTTCAAGTCAGTGCCCTACCGTGTGCCCCCGGTAAAGTTGCCAGCTTTACGGGAGGAGTTAAAGTACATGGTTGAGAGAGGGATGATCACTGAAGGTTATGTGAAGTGGACATCACCCGTCACGTTGCAGCCAAAACCTGACGGCAAGGTGCGGTTCTGCATAGATTTTCGTAGGCTAAATGGCTTGACCACTACCAACCCTTACCCTTTGCCTCGAGTTGACGACAGCGTGGACAAGATAGGGAATGCAAAGTACCTTACTAAAATTGATCTTGTAAAAGGCTACTGGCAAGTACCCCTGTCGGACCGAGCTAAGCAAGTTTGTGGTTTTGTGGTAGATGGCAAGACCTACCAATGTAACGTAATGCCTTATGGGCTTAAGAACGCACCTGCCACGTTTCAGAACCTGATGAACGATATTTGTGACGAAATCCCTAACTGCACGGTCTACCTTGATGACGTGATAGTGTATGATGACAATTTTGAAAATCACCTAAGGCACTTAGAGACCCTGTTTGGGAAGTTGCACGATGCTGGGCTGGTGGTGAACCTGAGGAAGTGCGAGTTTGTAAAGGCTACTGTGCAGTATCTTGGCTTCGTGGTCGGGTTAGGCCGGGTGTGCCCCCCCCTGAGCAAGATACAGGCTATCAATATGTTTCCCAGGCCCACCACTAAGCGCCAGGTCATGCGGTTCCTAGGTATGATAGGCTATTATAGGCGCTTCATCCGGGGATACTCTACTGTCTTAGCACCGTTAACTGATCTACTGTCGAAGTCAGTGAAGTTCTGTTGGGCTGCGGAGTGTCAGAGGGCTTTCGACCTAGTCAAGCACCTGCTGTGTACACATCCGATTTTGAGAGCCCCAGACTTCTCCAGGAGTTTTCAGCTGGCGACTGATGCCAGCGGTGTGGGTGCCGGGGCAGTGTTACTGCAGACTGATTCCGAGGGCTTGGAACACCCAGTGAGCTTCTTTTCTCGCAAGTTTAATTCGGCACAAAGGAATTACTCGACTATAGAGAAGGAGCTTCTTGCTATCGTTTTGTCGCTCAAACATTTCGAAGTTTATGTTCCAGCCTACGGCCCGGTAGTGACGATTTATACGGACCATCATCCCTTGAAATTCCTAAATCAGTTTCACAATCGGAATATGCGGTTGACCAGGTGGTCCCTAATGCTCCAAGAGTATAATCTCAACATTCAGCATATTGCCGGGAGTGAGAACGTGATAGCAGATTGTCTATCAAGGGTTGATGATCCAGGATAGTCGTGCACGGTGTGTGGGTTGAGCAGGAGTAAAATTAGGCTATCATAACGCCGTCCAAAAAGATTATAAAACAATAAAATAAACGAGAATATTTTTTTTTAGTTTTGTAAGTCTTTATTGTTGTAGCATGATGCATGCGATATTGTGTTTTATGTATAATTCACACTTCAGTTGTTGTGCACCTTTTGCAATTAGTGGCAGCTAAGGGTAGCAGGTCGGTTGGTTGCCTGTCAGATTTTGATAATGCTTCTAAGGTCGATT